>SPJY01001389.1:3859219-3916204 GCA_005191435.1 Raddia distichophylla
ATCCCCACCCGGGAGAAGGTCGAAGTTCTGCTGGAGGTGGCCCCCGACTTGGCAGAGCTGGAAGACATCCTCGTCGAGAAGCTGACCCTCATGCTTCTGTAGTTAGGATCTTTTCCCTTTTTTTTAATTCTACTTCCTTCTCTTTTTTGTAGTCAGGCAACGAGCCCTATCCCATTGTTATCGCTGACTTGAGAACCTTTTGTAATTTGGCCTAAGAGCCAAAAATATGAATAAAGAAAGACCTTCTAGAAAACCATGTATGTCCTGATTTATTAATTTTTCTGTTGTATTGGATATTTTGTATTTTGATCGCCCACCGTTCGAGTTCGTATTCCAATCCATGCGCTACTCGGCTTTATTCCGTAGCGGCCTACCAACAAGTTGTTGCAAGGTGAATGCTGATTATAGCCGAATAATCTTCCATTTTGACTGGCTCGATCTTCTACTAGAAATCTGTTCGAAACACGCTCTGACTAGTCTTTACCCCCGAGTGGTCTCAGCCCCCGAATGGTTACTTCATCCATTTTCTAGATTCTAGGCCCAATCAGGGATACTTCGCCTGAATTGCGGCCCAAGCCCAAATTGTCTGCGCAAGTTAAAACCATTTGCCCTTAGATACAAAAATTTAGTCCAACGAATCTTTTTTGAATTCGGAGCCCAAAACGAACTTCGAAGGTTTTGCCTTTATTCTTGCCTCGCAACTCCTTATCTTCTAAGCCTAAGTGCCTTCTCCTCCATTAGGGTTCTAAACAACTGTGCTTCTGCTCCCATTCCACCGTATCTCGTCCCATTGCTCGTGACGCGCCGCCGCTGCAACCTAGGTCTCATTCCTTCTCTAAATTTTCCAAATATCTCGGTTCATTGACCTCGTGCAACCTCCTCCTACGATGTCCTCCACCAAGGACATTCTTGCTGTTGATCTGTTGAAGGAGTGGGTAACTTTGGTAACAACGGAGGAACGCCTAGGGTAATTGGTCGATGCCGGAGTCCTCCCAATGTAAGAGTTGATTTGCTGGAGCCCGCTGCGGGTGAGTCTTCTCCCACTCCTCTAATCGAGGAAATTGTCGTCTTTGAATCCTTCTTCCAGCGTGGTCTCGGTCTTCCTGCCAGCGCATTCCTTTGTGGTATTCTAAACTGTTGACGGGTGCGGGTTATCGTCGGCAATGAATTTAAATGGGGTTATGCGTTCAAAGCCTCCGTTGCCCACATTGGTGGCAGGTCGAGTGGGGACGTTTATGCTAGACGGGGCTGAGAACTCAAGAATGGTCTTCTCGGCAGCCATCTCAGATAACAGTGTTTCGGTATAGAGGAAAGGATTGCTTTTGAGGATTTGCAAGTCAAAGACTCGAACTTGCCGAGGTAGGACTCGGGGTCTTGTCCTCCGTACGAGTTTTTCAGAAGGTCGAATCCGGTCATACACCGCTCTGCTAGTTTCAACAAACAAAGACAGAGCAGGGGTAAGCTCGTTAAGCTGCGCTGGTATGTTAAATAACAAAGATGTTTTTTATATTTGGAAATAAATTTTTTTGAATTATCTTTAACCGCTGCGTTCCCCGGCAACGGCACCAGAAAACTTCTTGGTGATTCTTACGCTATTAGAAATAACCCGCAAGCTGACGTATATCGCTCGTAATTTTCACCCGGGAGTATTCCAGATTATCGAATCCACAGGGAACGAGGAAGAAGGATAATTCTAATATCGATCTTATTTAACATACCAGTCCGCTTAACGGGGGGTAAGGATAAGATAATATAATAAGATAATACGACTGGTGACACACACAAAAAGGAGTATAAAAAGATAAGCTAGGCAGATAGTTGGGAGGACAACGAGAAGAGTATAAGTTCCTTATAGTGCAATCAATTATCAGGTTGAGCTAGCAGATATGAGTTTAGAGGTTTGTTTTAAGAACTTCGTCGGAGCTCGGCCGATTCACTACAACCTGCTATCAGTTAAGAACACCGAATGGTTATGAACACCTCCGATTGGGCTCTACTGGTCCAAATCATAACACAATGGATTATGCTTGAGATAAATCTCGGATGGATAGGGCTGTCAACACCTACCACCTACCACAAAGTAAGTTGAAATGGGTGTAGACCAAGTCAGAGATAATATCAGATACCACGTCAGCTATTATGTCTGATCACTCCTCCCCGGATCGTAGGAAGGCGATCCAAGTTCAATAATTAGGCTATTGTAAGCATATGAGAATGAACCCAGACTCGGAACTTAATCAACCGCTCTAAAAATTCACACTTTCCACTTAGTGTAAATATGCTCAGCACAGATAATGAAAGACAGTTATATTATAAAAGCAAAGTCTTACAGAAGGGAAAGGATACAAGCGCTATTACCCGAATTTTCGAAGACGATTTCGGAACTCCGAGCTTCAGCTCGACTCAACTGTATCTCCCAAACTAACTACTATAAAAAGTGAGTAATTCCAAATGAGAGGGATGTGGTGTGGTGTTTTTTCTCAAGTAAGGTGAGGGGGTCCTTTTATAGCCATCCGCAGCCAGTGAGTGATCTCCACGCCATGGGACACGTGTAAGCAAGCCACTATCCGAAGGAGAATCCAAAGGGGATCTCGAGGCAGTCGACCGACAGTGCTTTGGTTGGTCCAAGACATCCCCTTCGCCTGGGATGCATTTTGTGCAGTATAGATCTTCCCATTGCATCGGTTTTGGTAGTTAAGGTCGGTAGAATTTGCTTCCTTAAGAGCCAAGTCACCCAATTGTGAAGGAAGGGCTGCCCTTGGATCAAACTGACTTGAGTGGATGGCGTAGATCTCTTCATTTTATGCTTCTTGACCACCTAGGAGAAAATGCAGTCGGTTGGGCGAAAAGTTCAGGTCGGCCAGCCAGGGTCCGATCGGCCGACCGGCTTCTGAGCCCAGTTCTGCTCCGGTTTTTTTCCACTTTATTCCTGTGGACAAATACTCGCCAAAACTTGTGGAAATTTATTAGTTTAAATAAAATGCAAGCATGAACATTGAGTTTCCCCCAAATTACCGGAGTTCCAGCGTACGCCAACACCGGGTTGTCAGACTGTATTTCCCTGCATATTACTCACAAATCGCCGTAGCGACGCAAATAATAGCATCTCTGCGTGTGGTTGCTGTTATTAATGGCCTCTTTGCTTTAAGTGTCTCTGCAGTGGCATTTCAGTCCAAAGCCAACTCTATAGTGGAATGGATGCTTTTTACCTTTTTAGAAACTAGCGTACCATGTAACTATTACATGTAGCCTTCCATTACCTACAAAATCCATTCTTAATACTTCTCAAGTATTTCAGAAGACGATCCAGTGGCATTCATCTAGATCTGATTGGTATCAACATACTCGGTGACATTCACCTCAATACAACGGGCATAACCCCTTTTGGCACAGCTCATCGAGTGCAAAAACACATTGATTCTTGCTATACAGATGCAATGCGACAATCAAGACATAATCCAATTAGCCATCCAGAACCATCTTCATAGAACTTTGTACCAAGTATACAAACTGACCTAATTAAGTTTTTCATATAGAAACAATTTCTTTATCAAGAGATGGCATATTAGGAATATCAATTCTAATCAACAATGCGTCCATACATATTAAGACCAAAATAATAAGTGTGCTCCCACTAGCCCCTTAGCAAGTAGAAGACTTGTTTTTATCTCCGTGAATTGGCCAACCCTTTGGTATTTTCAACCAAAATAAATATTTCAACTCCGAGATACATGTCTCGCTCCTCAGATCATTATCTACAAGCTTGCATGTTTTCCAGTCATCATGGATTATCAAAACCTTTCGGTTAGGTCAAATACACAACCTCATTTAGGTTTACATAAAGAAAATCCGTTTTGACATCCATATTGCATATCATAATATACAACAATAGATAGAACGATCTGGATGGAATCAAACACAATGACATACAAGGATGTTTCATCAAAGTCAACAATTTGAACTTATGTGAAACCACTCGTGACAGGTCGTGTTGTTATGACATGAACATATTAATCCACTTCTATTTTCTCATAATTACCCATATTCACAACAATTCTTACACCATCAAATGAAGCAAGTAATTCAAAACTTGGTTGTCATGTCAAGATCAAAATTTGTATCTCATGTGTCTAAGCCATTTCTCAGAGTTCGGGCCCATCACATCGCGACAGACGGGTACGGATACCACTTGGCCAAACTTAAATTGAGATAGGGTATGCCCCATGATGGGCCGACAGCTAGTCACCGTACCAAACATGACTCGAGTACCTACTCAATCCAAAGATGATGATGATAACGACAAAGACTTACGATATGCTCCAAAGTTGAGCCGACTATTGGTTACTACATAAGTTAGATCCAAATATCACGATATGATTTTGGAATAAGGCTTTTGAAGGTACTCCCTTGAAAGGGGCCGCTAGTTGTACACTGCGACAGTCAGGTACATGCACTACTTAGCCAAATTTGGTTAGGACAGTGGTATGTGTCATAATGGGCCGACTACCAATATAAAGAAAATTGGATTGGGTACCACTTAGAAAGTCCAACACGTGAAGTTCTGCTAAGTCCATCACGGTCTCCTTGAGCACTCGGCATGAAGAAGAAACCAGTCGGAAGACGATGTCAAGAATTGAAAGCACTTTGCGTGAAGCACGACTCGGCTGAAGCGCAACCAAGAAGGACTACAACTCGGCAGCAAGGGACTCGGGGATACTATGGAATACACGGATCCATGGTATTCTTAGTTGACCGTGAAGATCACCTAATAAGGGTGGGTCGAGCCGGCCATATATCAACACACATAGCTCAGGTCGTGTCTTGCCTTGTACTGCAAGGCAAAACACTTTTATAAGCCTATCTCGAGCAGGGAAGGTATGATTGTAATCCCGGGTAACAATACGATTGTGATGGAAAGATAGAAATAGGAATGTGACCTTATAACCAACCAGGACTCTCTTGTAACCCTGCCCCTCCTCACTATATAAGGCAGGCAGTGGACCTTGGTTCGACATATATTCATACCCTTTACATTAATCAACATAATACTAAGAACACAAAACTAGGGTATTACCTCCTCCGTTGATGGCCAAAAATTGTCTAATCCCTTGCCTCGTGTTACCATTGAGATTGAGATCCAACGCACAACACCATATAATTCATTGACAACGACATCCCCCGGTTTAACAAACGGCGACATTTGGCGCGCTGGGGGCTAGAGTGCTTGGGTTTGCTTGTTGGTTTCTTCACGGAGGGACTCTTCCTCTTTTTCGCACTCGGCTCCTTGGCGGAGTCGCTCATGGGACGTTTTTGCCTCGAATCTTTGTATTGAGACAAGTCAGGAAGCGGGGCATCCTAGAATATGCACAAGAAATAACATCAAAACTCAAGAAATTACCCAATCCAAAAGGCATAATTAGAGAACGACAAGTAAAACCGGTGGTGCGGCGGAGCTCCTTGCCGGCTGCTGCACGTGGCGCTCCGACACAGAGCTAGGCGCCTGCAAGGCGCGGCGGCCAGGGTATAGGAACAATGGCAAGAGGACGAGCAACGATGGAGGCAAGCCACGGTGGCGACCGACGGCGACTGCGGCTTGTCGGCGAGGTCATGGAGACCCGCCGGTGACCTAAACCAAAAGGTATGATGCGAATCACACCGAATTTGCCCCGATTTGGGGATTTAGGGTTTGGAAAAATTTGGACCTAAACCATAATAAGTAACTCCCTTCTTCTAATTGCTGTCTGTGACCCCAAAGCCCAAGGGACTAATGTCCAACAATGCTTGCGCATTAACCGAAAAGGATTAAAATTAGTCCTGAACAATCGACTAACTAAAACATAATTTGGCTAACAGCCATGATTAACCGAGGAAACATTAGCACTAATCTAAACAAACAACAACATAAATTTCGCACCAACTGAATCACAATTAGTACTAATCACTGACATTAATTTAAACATAATTTAAACATAATTAACATAATCTTGATTAATTCATAAAATAATTAACTGATGGCATGATCCAGCGATTAGAATCTTAACTAGGATTCATGTTAGGCTAATAGTGGCTCTGATACCAAATGTTAGAAAATATTTTAGGGCTTAATCAACATTAACTGAGACTTGAACATAATTAGCCTGGCCTAATACGTGAACACCCAAAGCATGAGTTCAGAGATCAATAAAATTTTACCAGTGCCATCGAAAAAACAGTGAAGAAGATGAGCCTAGAAACATCTCCATATCATGTAGGTCAATGTAGAGAATCAGAGTTGACGTAGGGAGCGGTGGCCAAAGAGGAGGCAGTGCATGGTTTCCCCTTGACCAGCATCAATGGTGATAGAAGCGATGAACACAGATGGGGTCGGCCTTCCTACTGCTTCAGCGCCTCCTAGATAGCATAGGGCTTAGGGGTGGTTAGCTCGGCCTAATTGTGATTAGCTTAATCACTGTGATAAACCGCCTACCTCTTATATGGCGCTGTGCATCAGGGGCTGCACCAAAAGTCAATTAGGGCGCTAGTGGCCAGTTAACCCCTTAGGACTCGGTCTTGGCGGTTAGCCACCGAGATCATATCCAACAGATGTCAAGGAGCGAGCTATGCTTATATTAATTATTAAGGACCAACCATCTCCTCCACAACCCATGGCAGCGATCTGGCCAACGACCTTTTCCTCCATGTAGCCTCATGGAAATGGAGGTTTTTGTTGTGAAAGCCTCAAGTTCGGTTTGATTGGACACGAGCTCGGATTTAGGCTCGTGCTCATCTTGTTTTGCTTATGAGCTTGGTCTAATATCTCAATCTGATCATAAGTAGCTCATCAAGTCTAATATATTTACAGCCACAACCAAGTGTATGGGTCGAGTGTATGTTGATATGAGATGACAAATTATTCAAACTACTCGTTGGACAATCGTGTCTACTAGATAATCCTAACCACATATACATTTGTATGCAACAAACTGAGATAAAAACGGATCTGGACCATTGGATAGAATAATTTTTGGATCTAAATATGTGATGTTGAATCTTAACAATTGTCTTTGATCATGACCTAGATCTAGTTGACGCGATATCTGACCAGTCCCAATCTCGATATCCAAAAGACCAAAACTACAAAAATTTGGATCCCCTACTAGCAAGGCAAGCGTAAATTCTAAACAGAAGGTTTAACATGTTAGACCCATAGAAAACTAGCCCCATAACGCACTTGCAAACGTAAATGGTAATAATATTGTCCTCGAGCACTTTAATTTATTTCAAGCATACAATTTAATTTTGGAGGTTTAAATGTTCAGATTAATATCAAAACTCTATTTGATTCAATATGTATTTGTATTCGATAAAATACATAGCAGTGTCTCATCTAACCTTGAAGTATGACATATATGGATATAGTTTAGCCATTATTCGATTAGATTTGATCTATTTTAACCCTACACCAAACTATAGGCATCCATCCATCCGACGTATAAAAATGGCTGCAATATCAAAAAATATCCGAATACGGAAGGACATTAGAATTACACCAAACTATGCCTGTGCATCGATCCCACGTAAATGACATTATCACAATATCAAAAATATCTAGGCACGGAATGACGCTATCCTAATCCTACACCGCTTTCATCCCTTGCGAGAGTAAAGGGAAAGCAACAGCCCACAGGATGCCATCACGTCCATGCTGGATATGGTGCTGGAACAGTGAGAGATCGAATACGAGCTAGGCTAAAAGCAAGCATGCGCGCACCGAGTTCTCGATCCCCACCAAAGCTGCCGCTGCTGCGTTTGTACACGGAGAATTCAGGATGGATGCAGTGCGGTTTCACTTTTGGGAGAGATTTGATGGGGACGCGGCGCGATCCATCGCTCAGTGTATGGGTACGTACCTGAGCCGTGAATGGTGAACCACGGAGAGCCCGGAGGAGGACAGCAACACTAACAACAGTTCAGTTGGCCTTTACACATATAAGTTGGCTTGTCGCGCTTGTTCCGAGAGTGATGGGAACAATGCATGTGGAGTTGTGGACGTGGCCCGCTTTGAGCAATCCCCTTCTTTTCTTGCCGCTTCCTTTCCTAGCTTTTATTCCTACAAGCTTTTATCGGCGTGACTTAGGCCTGCTCTGTTTACAGCGATCTGATTTGTTGATCGCTCTCAAATTCGTGCCAACGAAAACTTTGAGAAATTTTTGAAGTGGTCTGAAAAGTCCAGCCCACATCGTCTGAAATATTTTTTTAGATGCTAAGGGGGTATAATACAAGAAACTGCTAGTAATTCAACAGTATGGTGTTTTTTTTTTCTTTCGTCGGCCGCAGGCAACAAAAATACCGTGCACTCGAGCACGTCAGCTGTTGCGTGCCACGTGTCTTGCTAAAAAAATCACATTTTTTTCTTTTTGGGAGCATCACTAATTAGTTGCACTCCCACGCCAATGACTAAGCCCTAAAGCCAGTGGTGGGCCTAGGATTTTGATAAGACCCGGACCAACTACCGTTAAGTCTAGTTGCCAAATTTGTCCAATCACACAGCTAAGGACGAAAACGAGAAGGGTACGGGTTGGATAGGGGTCATTCCGTACCGTACCCTATTTATTTTTCTCAAGTACCGGTATGAGTACGGTTAGTTAAAAACAGGTAGCATATGGGTATGGATAACGGGTATTAACAGACGGGTAGAAAAAGTCTTTCGAGTATTATACGAACGGGTATGATACGAGCAACTAATACTTAGCGGGAAGTATATATGCGAATTACCTAGAATAAAAAACATGTGACAAAAAATTTCATCTTACCTAGAATCATTGTCTTCACAAAGAGTCCTTAGAATGAAACCATAGTTGCGAGGATATACAACTGATAAGTATAGAATTCGATCAACCAGTCAAATTATATAGCACTGTAAGTACATTATGCTTTTTGTAGCAAAATAAACTCCTATGCCTGATGAGTACATGCTCAATCAGATTGTCAAATTCTACACCGGGATATGAAAAATTACCGGGAATAGCAACATAAAATCATACAATAGAGGAGTACATGACACAATCAACCGGTCAAATTCTGTAGCACAAGTGTTACAAATATGCTGATAAGAAGTCCTTGCTATTGTTGGAAAATATGGACCAGAAACTATCTTGCATCCAAACACCTACACTAATCTAATCGCAACTACAGACAGCAGATGATCTAATTGACACAAGCTAAATTGTACTCAGGAAAAATGATAATGTTTACAAGCTGAATCAATGCACAATTTACCTTATAAAAGTACTCCTTCCGGGCTACAGCCCCTTCATGAGTTCATCAAAGATAAGCATCTGGAATGCTTCTTAATTACGAGAAAACAATACCTGAAAGCGGGCTTTGTAGGGTAAACTTTTGAAGGATTACTTTGCGCAGGACGGGGACAGCGGCATCGGTGCGGGACGAGGACAGCCCGAGGCGGCAGCGTGCTGGCCCGAGGAGGTGGCGGCGCGCTGGCCAGAGGATTGCATTGTCAATAGTATGTCTAAAAAGTGTATTCTAAAACCCAAGGATAGTGGTACCAAACCAGAAGACATTATGCTTAATTAGGCAATGTTAATTAAGTAATACTAGGTTTGTATTTCATATTTCGTACTGTACCTTATATATTTTTCTCGGGTACCGGTAAGAGTACGGTTAGTTAAAAACGGTTAGAATATGGGTACGGATAATGGGTATTAACGGACGGGTAGAAAAAGTCTTTCGAGTATTATACGAACAAGTATGATACGAACAACGGATACTTAGCGGGAAGTATATATGTGAATTACCTAGAATAAAAAACATGTGACAAAAATTTCATCTTACCTAGAATCATTGTCTTCACAAAGAGTCCTTAGAATGAAACCATAGTTGCGAGGATATACAACTGATAAGTATAGAATTCGATCAACCTATCAAATTACATAGCACTGTAAGTACATTATGCTTTTGTAGCAAAACAAATTCCTATGCCTGATGAGTACATGCTCAATCAGATTGTCAAATTCTACACCGGGCTATGAAAAATTACCGGGAATAGCAACATAAAATCATACAATAGAGGAGTACATGACACAATCAACCGGTCAAATTCTGTAGCACAAGTGTTACAAATATGCTGATAAGAAGTCCTTGCTATTGTTGGAAAATATGGACCAGAAACTATCTTGCATCCAAACACCTACACTAATCTAATCACAACTGCAGACAGCAGATGATCTAATTGACACAAGCTAAATTGTACTCAGGAAAAATGATAATGTTTACAAGCTGAATCAATGCACAATTTACCTTATAAAAGTGCGTGCTGGCCCGAGGAGGTGGCGGCGCGCTAGCCAGAGGTGGCGGCGGCGCGCTTATGCAGAAAAACGGGCGACGACATTAGGGTTGGAAAAAGACGGGAGTGATTGTGGAGAGGTGAGAGATGAACTAATTGGGCTAGCCAGCTGGGCCCTTTTTGCTTGTTGGAGAGTGTTAGGCTATGTGTTTTGGCCCAATACCTAGGGCTATCCCTTGCTACTAGGCCACGCCCTGGGCCGCGGCCCAAGTGGCCCTAGGCTTGGGCCCTCCCCTGCCTAAAGCCACAACCCATATTTGCACTAGCTATAATAGGTAGCTTCTAATCATATCGGTAAAGCATGAATATTGCATTGTCTATTGTATGTCTAAAAAGTGTATTCTAAAACCCAAGGATAGTGGTACCAAACCAGAAGACATTATGCTTAATTAGGCAATGTTAATTAAGTAATACTAGGTTTGTATTTCATAGTTAATTAGTAGAATTCTATAATGTGAATTAAGTTGCATCTTATGTCTCTTATGATTAGACGTAAGTAAATTCTTGGATTATGCCTCTTTAGGTTATCATTTGTCCCTCTTGTCATTAAAGTCGATTATGCAAATCAACTAGGAGAGGAGGTTAGGTGTTATAATTATACCCAATTATCTTTATATAGGTTAATGACCTAATAAAGGTAATGCAAGAGATGAATGGCTTCATAGTTCCTTTAGATATTATGTTTAAAATAAATGCTTGTGGGTATGAAAATTAGAATAATTAGGATTGCTATTTGGAAGACAACATTATCATGGATTCCTCTTGTCCAGATATTCTTGTGAACTCACCTTTACCGTGGCTCTTATCAATTAAACGGTGACAATTACAGCTTTATTAAGTCCTAATAATAGTGACAATTAAACCTTTCTATTTTTATGACTGTTGAATAGCACCCAGCTTGTATGTCATTTATGCTTTCTTGTACGTGGCATTTACATGTCATTTGTAAGGTCTCTTTATAATGTTACATCTTTTACTTGTTATTTCACAAAAACAAGTCACCTAACATATCTATCATCTGTTCGGGAGCGACATATATATCTCACTTTAGGTTGTGAGCTTGTCAGTTCGCAATTGCCCATATTTTTGAACATCCTGAGAATGAACAGCTACGCATAGTTACTGTAGTATGTCATAGAGTCCAAACAGAATTTTGGTAGCATTACCCTGTTATTCTCCGATGCACAGCAACCAGACATGCACAGGAAGAATAGTGAAATTATGTTGCCGCCATTTTGTTGGGACTATACGACATGCCACAGTAGTCGTGCGTAGCCGTCCATTCCTAGGTTGGTTTAGGACCAGTCCTTGCCTAGAAATTCATAGGACATGTAAACCCACGCTCACAGTCATTTGTGCATTAAATAGCGTTCAAAATGGAAGAGGATCAAAGTTGGATGTATGCCGGTTGGAGCAGCATGGGGAACACGCACTAGAGTACATGGTCAGCACAAAGGCTTTTGTGAACTATGTTTTCTGCTCATATCTGTGTCGGGGGCACAAAAACCGACGACAAACAATCTCGGTGTCTTTAAAACAACCGACGACAAACATAATATGCCAGGGCGAGCTTTGTCGTCGGCCCTAAGGTAACCGCCGACATATGTCATGCTTTCGACTGCGGGTGTCCCAAAAATTGAATTTCAAAGCCCACCAAAAATGTGTCGTCGGCACAGGTCAAAGCTGCCGACATTGTAGGACCCCTTAACGGCTCAGACGGAAGGAGTCTAGGCTAGTCCTGCTTGGCAAACAGAAGTATCTCTCTGTTATGTGGAACAAACCTGGATGTCCATCACGGCTTGGCACGTGCGATCTATGTCGATGGTAACATTAATGTCGTCAACACAGATGCACCCAAAAAAATAAAAAAAAGGGCGCAGGTGGGGCTCGAACCAATGACGTGGAGGGTGAGCCCACGCCGCGCCTCGCGCAGCTAGCCAAGTGGGAGGAATAGTTTTAGTCAAACTGTCCTCCCGTGCAACCATTTTATGTTTTAGGCACGAGCTGTATTGGCTGTCCTTCAGATACCGCTGACAAAGAGGAATCAGTGTCGGTGGTTCTTCCTTTGGCCATCGACACAACTCCTTCCCACCCCGGCCCCAACCCTTTCCGTGGCGTTGCCGCTTGCCTCCCGTCATTGCTATGGTCCCGACATTGTTTTACTACATGCACGACATATTATAGCAGATTCCTCCCTTCAATTACGATTAGTTGCATGGACGACACAAGTTCCATTGAAATGGGACATGCCATGCCAGCTTCGAAGTTACTCTGCACACAGATGATACAATGATTGACATTTCAAAGGAACTTGTGTCGAGGATGAAACTCCAGGCAATCAAAGACCAAGGAAATGACCAATAATATGTCGACAGCCAAATGAGATGCCGCAGACACTGCTTGCTCTGTGTCAGCAGCCTCTACAGGCTCGTCGACACAGATCGTGATCAAAATATAAAAAGGTTGTCCGGGAGGATAGTTTGACTAAACCTATTCCTCCCACTTGGCTAGCAGTGTGCGGCGCAGTGTGGGCCCACCCCACGTTGCGTGTTTGATCCCCGCTCGCGCCCTTGTTTTTTTGTTATTAGGTGCATCTGTGTCGGTGGCATTAGGTTGGCTGCCGATACAGGTCCTCCTATGAGTACCTGTTAGGACATGCGCACGTCACCTCCATGCCTCGCGCCGTCGTCGACCCGCAGTGCGCCTCCCGCCTGCTCCCTTCCTCGCGCCGCCTCCTCCTGCGCCTCCCCGTTCACCCCACACCGCCACCTCCCGCGCTACCCCTTCCCCATCCCCCGCGTCGCCGCCTCCCGCGCCTCCCCCTTCACCCCACACCGCCGCCTCCTCCGCCGCCCCTCCTCTCTCCCCGCGCCACGCCGCCCTCTCCTCCCTTACCCGTGTCTCCGCCTCCACCCCACACCAGCACCTTCTCACTCCCCGCGTCGCTTCTCCTCCCTCCACGCGCCGCGCCGCCCTCACCTCCCTCACCCACGCCGATGCCTCTGCCCCACGCCATCACCTTCTCCCTCCCTGCGCCGCCGCCTCCCACGCCGTCCCTCCTCTCTGCCCACGCCGTGCTGCCCCCTCTTCCCTCACCAGCCATAGAATTAAGGTCCATGAATGCTATGATTGCCATGTATATAGATTTCTATCCAAAGCTGTTGATTCTGCTCGTCGAAATGCAAGCACGGTGAATAGCGGCATCGTCAGTTATTTCACCGATGACCTTGGTGGTCCAGACATAAAGTACTATGGGATCATCGAGGAGATTGTATAAATATGTTATGAAGGCAACAACCCCCACGCCACCGCCTTCTCCCTCCCTGCGCCGCCGCCTCCCACGCCGTCCCTCCTCTCTACCCTCGTCGTGCCACCCCCTCTTCCCTCACCAGCTTCGCCGCCTCCACGGCTCCACCACACGCCGCCGCCTTCTCCCTCCCCGCGCTGCGCCGCCCCCTCCTTCATCCCCTGTGCCACTGGCCCCACACAATGTCGAGGCCTACTCCCTCCCCGTGCTGTCTCCACCGTCAGACGAACAAATTAATAAGCTAAAATGAGGAGGGCGTGGACAAAACCATACAAATTTTCTAACCTAACTCCATTACCACGTAAGTTTCTTCCTCTTATACAACACAATTTCATTACTTTATAAGTTCTTAAAAAATGTTGCCGTGTATATTTTTGTAGTGTCAAAAACATTCCAGCGTTCATAACAATCTCTGACAAATGTCACATGGATGCAGCCATAGAATTAACGTCCATGAATGCTATGATTGCCATGTATATAGATTTCTATCCAAAGCTGTTGATTCTGCTCGTCGAAACGCAAGCACGGTGAATAGCGGCATCGTCAGTTATGTCACCGATGACCTTTGTGGTCCAGACATAAAGTACTATGGGATCATTGAGGAGATTGAATAAATAAGTTATGAAGGCAACAACGATCTCTCGCTCGTGTTGTTTTGGTGCAGATGGTTCGATCCTATGAGTGGGGTGCGGCGTACTCCTGAATTAGGACTAGCTGAAATCAATAATAAGAAGCTAGATCAAAATCCCAATGTGTTCATTCTCCCCGAACAAGTAGAGTTGGTGTTCTATCTTCCATATGCCCACCCGAATTACAAAAATTGGTGTATTGTCCATAAATGTCATCCATTTGGTGGATTGTCCATCCTCAAGGAACAAGACTACGAGCCTCGCATAGATGTGGAGCCATTCCAAGAACAAAAGTTATCAGAAGAACTACACGTCGATATTGGTGAAGTGACAAATTTGCTTCCATGTGACTGTTCTACGGACCGTTTGCAACAATTTTAGACTCTATGTGTATCTTACAGACTTTGAACTTTGGTTGATGTCATATGTGCATATATGTGAAGGTTCAAGTGAGTTTGGTCCTTTTTATCGATGATTTTGTATTTTGGATTGATGTGTATGTGCTCGAAAATGTGGTGGCGAGCACCTAAATATGTGTGGATGTGATTAGGAATATCGGGGAATACAAATATGTGGGGATTGGGGTTTTTTGTAGGTATACAACCATCCACCCAAACCAGGGTTTTGCAAAAATATTTTCCCATTATAACAATAACTATTGTACCCCAATAGTCCCATTTTATCAAAACAGCATCAGCTATCTTTAAATCACGCATTTCAAACATTGTATTTCACATGAAATAACAGCGACAACTATAAGCAATAAACAACAGTGCTAAGCATTTAACGATTAACTAATCAATGAAATGGTAATAAACAAGTTATATATTCCTACGGTTGACAAGGATCAGGTTTATATGATAATAATAAATTTTCTAGGCATTTAACTAATCAGCCTAATCAACTAGTATTTTTACATTTTAATATAATATGCACTTAGCAAATCTAGTAAATCATTTAGAAATCTAGGCAACAATATGTTCGACAAATCTTGTAGGGAAAAAGTCAACAATGACTTGCCGTAAACACAGTCTTCCGGTCGTCCAGACGGATCTGCGGTTCCAACGATGATATTCGGATCTAGCGCAAACAGATAAAACACACAATAAATGCACATACAAAAATATCGATGAAAATGGTGCAAATGAAAATTTTAAATTAAAGTATGCATTTTTTGTGAATTTATAGAAATTTATTTCATTGAAAATGAATTTGTATTTTTAAGATACAAAAATAATAAGCTTCCTGCGTTAAATAAACAAATAAAAGGAAAATTGGGCTGGCTAACCAGGCTCGGCATAGAAACGGCACAAACGCGGGGGTGGCTGGGCCGTGGCTTGGCTTGAGCCGGGGACTGCTCCGTCGGCTCGGCTGGGGCTCCAGCCGAAGGGGAGGAGGGGCTGACGGGCGGGGCCCAGGCATCAGCGGGAGGGAGGCGCTAGCGGGTGGGGACCACGGGGCAGTGGCACAGAGCAGGGGACGGCGGCGGAAGGCTCGGGCGGCGTCGATTCCGGCGACTGGCGGCGCGGCTCGCCGGGGAGGTGGAGGGGAAAGTAGAGGGAGATCTGGGGAAGCTAGGGGAGGGGTTGGTGGCAAGGATTCGTGCCGATGGTGGCCTAGCGGCGGGCCGAGACGGAGGAGGTCGGCGGCGCATAGCACAGGAGGTCACCGGCGACGAGGGGAGGGATGTAGATGAACCGGAGAGCGCTAGCTAGTAGGTGAGGGGTGAGCTTCGGACGGCGCAGATTGAAGCCGAGGCGGCTCCGGTTGGTGCGGCGGTGTGGAGATGGCTTGGGGCATAGAGGAATTGCGGCGGCGGCAAACTTCAGTGGACGGCGGCGGTGAACTTCGGTGGATGGCAGCGGTAGAGGAGCTCGGGGCTGCGCTTGAGGAAGAGAAGGGATGGTGCTCACCGAGGGCTTACCGGTGGCGACGGCCACGGTGGCGGATGGACAAAGAGGGAGGAACGAGAGCAACGGTGACGACGTCTATTTATAGAAGGTGGCGAGCAACTTGCGTCGCAAGCGGACAAGGCGGCGGGTCCCACGGTGAGGGCAGCATCACTACACCAACGCTCTAAACATTCGTAGCCACTGAACATGGCCACTCCTTAATCTGTTCCACTTTTCCTGCACACCACTTCCGCATCTGTGACTCCCCCAAGTCCTGGTCGATTTCCCCTGCTCCCGCATGCATCCAGCCACCTAGGGTTTTGCTGTCTTCCCTGATTCCCCACTGGACCTCACCTCCCAACTCTCAAATCCTGCCGCTGGGAAAGAACGACAATCGGTGGTCGGGTACCCCTTTCCTGAGCCCTGCCTCCTTGACTCCTCCCCTTCGCTCGTTGGACCGAAAAGTGGCGGCGGCGGGCAGGCAGAGAGCAAGCGTTGGGTGGCGGCAGGCACGCAGAGAGGGAGACGACGGCATATGCTATGTTGGGTACGTTTGGATCTGAGGCAAGGTCTTGTGCAGAAGCAAACATCCAAGAAACAAGGTCGACTCTGCCATTGGTATTGATTTCTTCCTTTTCGCAGGCCTAGAAATCGATCTTGACCTCATCGTTGGACAAAAGCTCGAGCTCTGCCCTTTGAGTCAATTTCTTCCTCCCGGTGACAACTTAGCTTTATGTTGTACTATTTTGAGTCCCGAGTCCTTGCTGACATGTACACTGGTAGCCTTTGTGTAAAGAAAATACGAGGATTTATATGTTTGCTATTGATTTAGCATTCTTTCAATTAATATGAAATTAATCTATTGTTAGTCTTTCGACAAAAAAATAACCGATTGTTGAATTTGCAGGCATTATCCTAGTGACGTCGAACTACTGACCATTTCATCCTGAATATTCTGTATGAATACTCACTCTTTCATCACTATTGTACAATTTTCAAATCGATGTTACCAAGTAATGGAGAAACACTAAAAATTCTTCCTAATCTGTACTGAGGATGATGAAAGAATATGAAATTCTCACTTTATATCCTTGTTAGTGTCTGCATTTAGGATGCTCAAGAGTCTGGTTGCATGGAGGCTGACCTTTACCTTGCCAGGATCTGAGCAAAGATGAATAGTGTAAGACATATCTAATATTGTGTCACTTGTCCATTCTGTCCATTTTTTTACGATTGTCAGTAGCTGCATGTTATTTATTTAAACTTGTGTAAGACACAAATATACTTTTATACTTTTTATAATCTTCTGTATATTGGCTCTAAGATGAAATTTGTTTTTCTTTTGCTCTCTATATGGGTGTTTACATTCTTAGGGAACTCATCAATAGCCATAATCTCGAAGAATGTTGAGGCCAACTGTGGTAATGTTTGTTGTCCAATTTGGTAGTAGTACTGATTACATTTGTTGTATATAAAAGTATCTAATTAAGTCAATTGTATAGTAAGTCTGCTACTGCTGATATAACATTGCATATGTTTAAAGAGTTATAGATAGGCCAGCCAATTGTATGAAACTCTAATTTGGTTCTTTTGCAGACAAATATTCTATTTTGGTATGACAGGCAGAGAGCTCTATGCCTTTTCCTAATGAGATTTGCTTCAATACAGTGTATATTGTTTTTATCTATGTTTGATTTCTTTAATGTGCCTACAAAGACACTAGTATTAGGCATTAGCATGCTATTGTCAAGTCTGCGAAGAACTTTTTTTTTTGTGAGGCATCACACCACTATAATATTGATGCATCATGGTTAGTTCCTTGTTAGTTTCTAAACTACAGCTAAATTCATTTCTCTTGTTTCAGGCTGAGAAAAGATGGATGATTGATTTGATGATATATGGACTTCTAAACACCATGAAGGCCGGATAATGAGTTGTGCAGAATGAAATTGGAGACAAATTTGTACATCTTTAGATTTTTTTCAAAACCTGATGTAATGAGAAGAATTGCTTGTACCAATCATGACATTGTAATTGACATTTTCTATAAATAATAAATAAATGACTATTTTAAATGTTGTTTCCAACTTTAGAGATTGTTTGAATGAAATTCGTATTTTGGTGGCACTACATATAGTTATGCTGTGTTCAGAACAATTCAGCTTGTGCTTTGTTGAGAACTACAGTGGTTGACCTTGGAGTTCTCATCAAATTATTGGTTGTCTAAATTGTTATTTATATTATATGATGTATAAATGCTAGAAATGTAATTGGTTCTTTATTAAAAGTGCCAACGCATCAAAGGCGTAGCTATTGTTTGAATATAAGCGTTGCCAGGTTGCAACGCTTATTTCTATAGCTTACCAACGCATTTATATGTGTGGTTGTAGACCCTAGCAACGGCACCAGTGCCAACGCACATTGAATGCGTTGGTATAGATCCTAACAACGCTTATTTGGACTTTCAGCAACGCATGCATGCGTTGGTAAAAGGGGTTTTTCCTTGTAGTGTTATCTCGTATAACTTCGTATAATGTATGCTATACGAAGTTATTACGAAGTAGAGGGAGATCTAGGAAGCTAGGGGAGGTGTTGGTGGCAAGGATTCGCGCCGACGGCGGCCTAGAGGTGGGCTGAGGCGGAGGAGGTCGGCGGCGCAAGGCGTGGGAGGTCACCGGTGACGAGGGGAGGGATGTAGATGAACTGGAGAGCGCTAGTGGGTGAGGGGTGAGCTTCGGGCGGCGCGGGTTGAGGCCGAGGCGGCTCCTGTTGGTGCGGCGGTGTGGAGATGGCTCGGGGCAGAGAGGAATTGCGGCGGCGGCAAACTTCGGTGGACGGTGGCGACAGAGGAGCTCGGGGCTGCGTTTGAGGAAGTGAAGGGATGGTGGTCACCGTGGGCTTATTGGTGGCGACGGCCACGGCGGCGGATGGCCAAAGAGGGAGGAATGAGAGCGACGGAGAGCAATCAGTGTCGATGGTTCTTCCTTTGGCCATCGACACAACTCCTTCCCACCCCGGCCCCAACCCTTTCCGTGGCGTTGCCGCTTGCCTCCCGTCATTGCTATGGTCCCGACATTGTTTTACTACATGCACGACATATTATAGCAGATTCCTCCCTTCAATTACGATTAGTTGCATGGACGACACAAGTTCCATTGAAATGGGACATGCCATGCCAGCTTCGAAGTTACTCTGCACACAGATGATACAATGATTGACATTTCAAAGGAACTTGTGTCGAGGATGAAACTCCAGGCAATCAAAGACCAAGGAAATGACCAATAATATGTCGACAGCCAAATGAGATGCCGCAGACACTGCTTGCTCTGTGTCAGCAGCCTCTACAGGCTCGTCGACACAGATCGTGATCAAAATATAAAAAGGTTGTCCGGGAGGATAGTTTGACTAAACCTATTCCTCCCACTTGGCTAGCAGTGTGCGGCGCAGTGTGGGCCCACCCCACGTTGCGTGTTTGATCCCCGCTCGCGCCCTTGTTTTTTTGTTATTAGGTGCATCTGTGTCGGTGGCATTAGGTTGGCTGCCGATACAGGTCCTCCTATGAGTACCTGTTAGGACATGCGCACGTCACCTCCATGCCTCGCGCCGTCGTCGACCCGCAGTGCGCCTCCCGCCTGCTCCCTTCCTCGCGCCGCCTCCTCCTGCGCCTCCCCGTTCACCCCACACCGCCACCTCCCGCGCTACCCCTTCCCCATCCCCCGCGTCGCCGCCTCCCGCGCTTCCCCCCTCCCCCCACACCGCCGCCTCCTACGCCTCCCCTCCTCTCTCCCCGCGCCACGCCGCCCTCTCCTCCCTTACCCGTGTCTCCGCCTCCACCCCACACCAGCACCTTCTCACTCCCCGCGTCGCTTCTCCTCCCTCCACGCGCCGCGCCGCCCTCACCTCCCTCACCCACGCCGATGCCTCTGCCCCACGCCATCACCTTCTCCCTCCCTGCGCCGCCGCCTCCCACGCCGTCCCTCCTCTCTGCCCACGCCGTGCTGCCCCCTCTTCCCTCACCAGCCATAGAATTAAGGTCCATGAATGCTATGATTGCCATGTATATAGATTTCTATCCAAAGCTGTTGATTCTGCTCGTCGAAATGCAAGCACGGTGAATAGCGGCATCGTCAGTTATTTCACCGATGACCTTGGTGGTCCAGACATAAAGTACTATGGGATCATCGAGGAGATTGTATAAATATGTTATGAAGGCAACAACGATCTCTCGCTTGTGTTGTTTTGGTGCAGATGGTTCGATCCTATGAGTGGGGTGCGGCGTACTCCTGAATTAGGACTAGCTGAAATCAATAATAAGAAGCTATATCAAAATCCCAATGTGTTCATTCTCCTCGAACAAGTTGAGTTTGTGTTCTATCTTCCATATGCCCACCCGAATTATAAAAATTGGTGTATTGTCCATAAATGTCATCCATTTGATGGATTGCCCATCCTCACGGAACAACACTATGAGCCTCGCATAGACGTGGAGCCATTCCAAGAACAAAAGTTATCAGAAGAACTGCACGTCGATATTGGTGAAGTGACAAATTTGCTTCCATGTGACTGTTCTACGGACCATTTGCAACAATTTTGGATTCTTTGTGTATCTTACAGACTTTGAACTTTGGTTGATGTCATATGTGCATATATGTGAAGGTTCAAGTGAGTTTGGTCCTTTTTATCAATGATTTTGTATTTTGGATTGATGTGTATGTGCTCGAAAATATGGTGGTGAGCACCTAAATATGTGTGGATGTGATTAGAAATACCGGGGAACGCAAATATGTGGGGATTGGGGTTTTTTGTAGGTACAAATTGGTTATTTACAAATTTAACAACAATATTTTCTGCGGGTGCAATAACAGTGTCGTCGGCCATGTCAGTCACCGACGACACATCCATTCTAGGTGCGCCTAGAATGGCACCTAACAGTATCTGTGTTCGTGGGCAAACCTATGGCCATCAACACAGAATGCAGTCAGGCGACCCAAAAAGTGGGGTTGTGTTAGCGGTGTATCGATATGCTGCCGACAAAGCTCTGCCATGTGGCATCCCATGATTCTTTTATGGGGCCCACACGTCAGAGCGCCGTCTCCCCAGGCCGTGCCGTCACGGTGTACCTGTGTGTCGATGGCTAAAGCCACCCACACAGACGTAAACAAGGCGGCTAGCCAGGGATGCGGCTTTGTCATCGGGGCCGCCGATATATCTTGTCTATGTCATCAACGTTACGTCGACGAACCTGTGTCGTCGGCCAGCCGATGACATAGATTTGTATCGGCGCTATTTGGCCCTATGTAGGCGGCTTTTGCTGCCCACAAAGATCCCGTTTCCTATAGTGATATCCTAGTGGTGGTTTAGGGAAGTGCCCATGTGAGATGTGTTGAAACTTCGATAGACAGTAGAAGACAAATGTCGGGACCCGCCTGAATGAGTCGAGTCCCTTCTGTGCCGTACTGTACTAGTCCCTGGATCAGTAGCTAGTACACACAAATTTTCAGAACTTGGATCATAACCATTCTTATTAAAACATTTAATATTATATCAGAGTGCGGCCATTAAGGCTCATAATACAAAAGATTGGCACGCATGCCATACTACTGCGGAAGCATGGGTACATAGTAAAACCAAAAAAGAACTCCAACACAATCCCACAGGCAAGGCTGTAGTAGCGATCCTAGGCGTCAGAGAAATCAACGTCCTAAACCCCATCGGCGAAGTCACCGTTTCGGGCTCACCATTGTCAGGGTCGTAATACTGAGCCTCCGTTCTCGTTGGAATGAGCAGCCCAGCGGGTGAACGCGAGGGTGAGTATATGTGCAAATACTCGCAAGCCAAATTGACATATGCAAATGAGGGCTTAGCAAAGGAGGGATTAGGGTTTATTTTGCGGAAAGCCAACTTTATAAATTTCCTTATATCTTTGAAAATATGGAAAAGAGTTAAGAAGAGTTAAAACAAATATCTTTATTTTGAAACTCCGGCTACCCAACGATTTTATCCCACAAGGGTCAACTCATGGGTACCTGCCATGTCCATCCAATAATCATATTGCTATATGCCATAGCAATCCAATATCAGGGCTAACCGCCAAATCAATCAAAATCTCAAGGCTATCCGCCATGTCAAAATCATAATCTCAGGGCTAGCCGCCATACAAATCTCATGACTACGCATCATGCTAACTGAATCACTTCACAGCGTCCTACTACGAAGGCCCAAAAGAAGACTCACGATGTTTTGTCATGGTTTTATCTTTAAAGCGCCATTTCGAAAACAAAATGAGAAAATACTACCATGAGGCAGCGCTCCATCGCCCACCCTTGATCGTGGGCACGGCTGTCTAGACAGTTCTACACTCTGCAGAGGTTGCACGCTTTACCCACTAGAGGTAATTTATAAAGTAAACCACCACAAGGTCTTTAACCAACTCGCTCCTAGCTCGGGCATCACCGCTAAGGATTCAACCGCTGGGCTAGTACTCAGTTGCCAGTGGCCCCCTCTTGCGCCAATAGATTCAAATCTGTGCTACACCGTTATCCACGGATTCTGCACTCAATTCTGTGGCATCGTTTTCTACGAGGACCGTCAAATTCTGCTCGGATCTGAGCGGTTCCGTTAACCACGGTTCAATTCCGTTAACCACGGATTCTGCACGACACCGTGTGCTACGGATTCTACGCTGCCTATTCCACCAAGTGAGATGCCCGAACTAAGAGTTTGAAGGGTAACCAACCAGGGCCTGCCCATACCAGCACTCGTGGTCGCACTGTTGAACTTAGTTTATCTACCTAGGACTCGGTCCTAAAGGATTTGGGTGGTTCCCACACTGGGCCCGAGTCTCGTGCGTACTGCACCAATCCATACAGCCATCCACCCAAACCAGGGTTTTGCAAAAATATTTTCCCATTATAACAATAGTTGTTGTACCCTAATAGTCCCATTTTATCAAACATGACAGCATCAGCTGTCTTTAAATCACACATTTCAAACGTTGCATTTCACATGAAATAACAGTGACAACTGTAAGCAATAAACAGCAGGGCTAAGCATTTAACGATTAACTAATCGATGAAATGGTAATAAACAAGTTATATATTCCTAGGGTCGACAAGGATAAGGTTTATACGATAATAATAAATTTTGTAGCCATTTAACTAATAAGCCTAATCAACTAGCATTTTTACATTTTAATATAATATGCACTTAGCAAGTCAAGTAAATCGTTTAGAAATCTAGGCAACAATATGTTCGACAAATATTGTAGGGAAAAAGTCAACAATGACTTGCCGTAAATACGGTCTTCCGGTCGTCCAGACGGATCTGCGGTTCCAACGATGATATTTGGATCTAGCGCAAATAGATAAAACACACAATAAATGCACATACAAAAATATGGATGAAAATGGTGCAAATGAAAATTTTAAATTAAAGTATGCATTTTTGCGAATTTATAGAAATTTATTTCATTGAAAATGAACTTGTATTTTTAAAGATAGAAAAATAATCAGTTTCCTGCGTTAAATAAACAAATAAAAGGAAAATTGGGCCGGCTAACCAGGCTCGGCCCAGAAACGGCGCAAGCGCGGGGACGGCTGGGCTGGCCCGGCTGGATGGGCTGTGGCCTTCGGCGTTGGGGACTGCTGGGTCGGCTTGGTTGGGGCTCCGGCTGAAGGGGGCTGACGGTGGGGCCCAGGCATCAGCGGGAGGGAGGCGCTAGCGGGTGGGGACCACGGGGCAGTGGCACAGAGTAGGGGATGGCGGCGGAAGGCTCGAGCAGAGTCGATTCCAGTGACTGGCGGCGCGGCTCGCCGGGGAGGTGGAGGGGAAAAGTAGAGGGAGATCTAGGAAGCTAGGGGAGGTGTTGGTGGCAAGGATTCGCGCCGACGGCGGCCTAGAGGTGGGCTGAGGCGGAGGAGGTCGGCGGCGCAAGGCGTGGGAGGTCACCGGTGACGAGGGGAGGGATGTAGATGAACTGGAGAGCGCTAGTGGGTGAGGGGTGAGCTTCGGGCGGCGCGGGTTGAGGCCGAGGCGGCTCCTGTTGGTGCGGCGGTGTGGAGATGGCTCGGGGCAGAGAGGAATTGCGGCGGCGGCAAACTTCGGTGGACGGTGGCGACAGAGGAGCTCGGGGCTGCGTTTGAGGAAGTGAAGGGATGGTGGTCACCGTGGGCTTATTGGTGGCGACGGCCACGGCGGCGGATGGACAAAGAGGGAGGAATGAGAGCGACGGCGACGTCTATTTATAGAAGGTGGCGAGCAACTTGCGTCGCAAGCGGACAAGGCGGCGGGTCCCACGGCGAGGGTAGCATGCCGGCGAGCGAGGTGCACGGTGCAAGTGGGAGGTGGCGTGGTCGGCACGCCGGTGATTGTGTGGCGCGGAGGAGCTTCGGGGAGAGGGGAAGAAGACAAGCCGAAGGGAAAAGAAAGCAAAAGAAAGGAGAGAAGGAAAAAAAAAGAAGAACATGGGGCCCACTAGAAAAAAATTTTAAAATTAATTTCCAAATTTTTGGTATCAAATTTCAAATACAAATGAATTAAATCAAATCATGCCAAAATAAGAATAACATTTCCAAATTTAATTTAAATTATTTATAGTTTCATAAAACTCAAATCAAAATATTAATTATCAAATATGGGTTTTAAATGATTATTTCGAAACACCAAATATTATTTTTAATTTTTAATATTAAACATTCTAAAATATTATTTACCAAAATATTCTTTTGATTTTTGCAAATACTTAGTTTAAAATTTCAAAATAAAATTATTTTTTTACCAAAATTTTACTTTGACATTTACAATAATTAATTTAAAATTAAAAATAATGAATTTATCCTTTAGAAGGTAGCATACACATTTTCAAATTAATTCTTCTTCTTATTATTATTTTAAAAATTCATGCACATGAAATAATGATGCCATGATTTTTTTTATGGTTTTGAAAATGGGGATGTTGCAACAAAAATGGAGAAGCACTTGTGCAAATTTAGATTAAAGTCGGATTATTTGACGTGGTTCCATTATGGCGATGTCTGAATCGCTATGCTGTCGAATCCTATCTATGCTTTTGATGATCAATGGCGGTCGCTAAACCCTAAATTCGTTTGTTAACGATCGGTAAAAATGGCGATTATACTAATTTCTTTTGAACATTATGTTTTAACTAATTAAGTTTCACAAGTTTTGATGTTTATTTGAGAGCAGGGTTGAATAAAGAGAAAATGGAGCAAAATTCATTCAAGTGATGGACTGATCGACCCCACCGAGGCCGGCTGGCCCAGCTTTGTCAACATTGAGTTGTCTTCGACTTGCATGCAAATAAGTGTTTGTGGAGCTATGTGAATCGTGGATCAATGTCGGTGGAGATCAAGCCAAGATGGAAGTGTCATTTGGATTAAATGGACCACATGTATGACAATTATCGAACAACCGACCTGGAGGAGGCATCCTAGCCATTCAAGAGTCTAGTTGGTGCATCAGAGGGACGGGGAGGGCAACCACCTAAGCGACCCCATGGAGGCCAGCTGGCCTAGCATCCAAGAAACCGACTCAAAATAGCATGCAACCACCACCAGGAGCAATTATGGGTCGTGGGATTCAACGTTGGTGAATCCAAGGTGCCCGATCGGTCCCCCTAGGTCAGCCAACCTCCCTAGCGTCCGCCGATTTCAGTCCCAGGCTATAAGTACCCCTAGGTCTCCAAAGCACTATAAATAGGGGGCACTTCGGCCATATGAGGACACAACACCAAGAAGTAACTCATTTTCCACTCACTTTCCAAAATAGAGTTAGGATAGAGTAGTTGTGAGTTAGAGTCGAGTCAAGCTTGTCTTGGGGTTCCGGAGACATCTTCGGAAGTTCTGGTACGGCTCTTGTATCTTTTCTTCTTTGTAAGACTTATGCAATATCAATATAGTCATTCTTTATTTATTCTGAGTTCAGTATTTACATTTCTGCATTTACTTTAATTATTATATTCTTGTTGCGGACATGCTTTAGTGTAGAAGTAGATTTCGTTTGTTCATCTGTGTTTGATGGTGTCTCATCCGATAGCTTGCATGAGACAAACATCACAAAGGGAGGTGGTTTCTTCCAGGACCCATGGGAAATATTAGTGTTAGATGTGGCCATGGTGCCCAGAGTTAGTACTAACTTGATTGGCACCCCCCGTTTGTGTGGTAGGTAGTAGGTGCTGACTTTGCTTGTCTATCCCTCAAAATCCACCACATTTAGGTTGGCTCCATTGTGCCCCACATTCAGGTAGCAACACATGTTGACCCCCCGAATGCACAAAATGATTGCATCGGCTGAACCTTGATACATGCACATACTGATCCCTTTGTCATGCGACACCAGTCTCAAGGCAGGATGTGTGCCATCACTTGTCAATGTAATGGATATAAGTTATGATGAATCATTAATCACATTGGCA
This sequence comes from Raddia distichophylla, assembly GCA_005191435.1. Classification (NCBI taxonomy): domain Eukaryota; kingdom Viridiplantae; phylum Streptophyta; class Magnoliopsida; order Poales; family Poaceae; genus Raddia; species Raddia distichophylla. The sequence goes on from SPJY01001389.1 coordinate 3,885,822, forward strand.
TGGCCACACGCTTTCTTTATCCATGCACACCGAGGGGCCCAGAGGTATCTCTCCTATTATCAAGGAGGGGAAAATTTCATCTTAATCTATCACACCCCTGCGCCATGTTTTGTGATATACCTGTAAGTTATCTCTGTAGTCTCCCAGTTACGGAGTAACGTTTGATAACCCCAAAGTATACGACTACGCATGCTTGGACTGTATCATGATTTCAGGTCTAAGGAACATATAGGTGTATAACTTGAGACAACAATCTAATAGCAATTTTTAAATAACAATCTCAATAGTGTCTCGGAATCGGTCAATCCAACTATCCAGGTTCTCTAGCATGTGTTCACATTATCGATTTCATATCTTTATATCTATGGTAAGTGAAACAATAACATCAGTCAATACATGTGCTGATTAAATCATTACCGCTCCTCGTAATGATGTGGATCAGGAATCATTTAGAATAATATCACATGGACAATTGTGTTTCACAACCGAGTCTTACTTGATAAACAAAGTAATAACATTTATTTATGGAACCGATAATCAATGTTAACCAAAGTACATGACCAATAATGTATAACAATATTCCCATATGATTGATATAAGACATATTCCCAACACTGTTCTCTTTTGATTGTGGAAAAAGAAAAGAAGTGCATGAATGGATTCGACCTTTTGGCTAATTTCCAAAATAACCCAAAGGCACTCATAAGAAGAGTTTGACCAAGAATTGCATCACCATCTCCTAAACTCTCTAAGGTTCCGATTAGCCCTCAACTTTTAGTCCCATCCACATCATATCCACATCCTAAAATGGCCGAGAAGATGATCCTTGAGTTATCCGCTCCCTCCAGTACTAATGTTCCTACGGGACCAACTACCAATGTAGGAGGCAGAAACTCTGAGCTGAAGCTGATGCTGATCAACATGGTTTAGGGAAGCCCTTTTTGTGGCGAGGCCTCTAAGGACGCCAATGCTCATCAGCACAATTTTTCTTGAGATATGTAGCACCTTCACCATTGGATGCGTCCATTGATGTTGTTCACCTTCACTTGTGTGAGCATCGTTGAGCCCTAATTTTTATTAGTGGCATTGATGTCAAATTATTTAATATTTAAGTGCTAGGGAGTTTTTGGACTTCTCGGAACCCTAGCAAGAACTCGGCTTTTCGTTTAACCCTAATTGGAAGCTTCGACGATTTTGTGAGCTGCTCCGGGGTGTCAAGTGCGTGACCGGGCGAGAGAAGAGGTCACGTATAGATTAGGAGTAGTTAGTTTTTAATTCCTGGTTTTTGTCGGATTTCAAAAGGGGTTTGAATATCTCGGATCTTGCCGGATCTTTGCGACGTCTCGAAAATCGGTTTCCGTAGTCCACTACTTCTAAAAATACCCAACTATTCCTTTGTGAGATTTCTAGAGAGAGTAAAACCCACCTAAAATTCCTCTAAATATTTCCAGCACGTTTACACACTCTGTCAGACGGCGTCTGGGGCAGCCGGACAGCGTCCGACCAGCAAAACACTTGCACAGTGCTCGCTGTCGGACGGCCTCCGGTCGTTACCGGACGGCGTCCAATAAGGTTCAAAACTGGGGATTTCTCCCGTCGGACGGCGTCTGGGCGCAGCCGACGCGCTTCCGGTTAGCCTTTTTCCAGTGCACATCGCACTGTCGGATGGCGTCCGGTAATTACCGGACCGCGTCCGGTCAGCTTATTTTTTGTGAGCAGTAGCCTCTGTCGGACGGCGTCTGGTTCCCGTCGGACGGCGTCCGGTAGAGGCTAACGGCTAGTTATTTTGTACTCTTCCGAGGGGCAACGGCTAGTTTTGCTCTAGGGGCTATAAATACCTACCTAGTGGCTGGCTACTTTGAGGTTTGCTGCTCCACTTCACCTACCACATTCATAGCTCATCAATTAGGTGTTCTAGAGCCATTCCTCCACCCACAAATCATCCAAAGCCACAAATCATACAACCCCAATACCGAGCTTCATGGAAGTCCTTCGATCCGGCATGATCGGGGCGTTTCGGGCTTGTTACTTTTGAAGACGGCATCCTTCGTGGAGGCGTGGGCTTGGGAGTAGGCCTTGGCGTGTGGCTACTCTCGAGTCGGTGTACGGGTGACGGAGTCCACCTCGCCGGAGTGGCGGAACGACTACCGTGGAGTAAGTGAGGCGTTAGGCTCGGGAGCGAGCCGGTCCTTGTGCGCAAGGGGTAGCCTCAACGGAGAGTAGGAGTTGCGGCTCCAAACTTCGGTCAAACAAACACCGTGTCACTCTCTCATTTAATTCCCGCACTTACTTTCTTTGCATCGCTTGTGATAATTTGAATGCCATGTCTTAGTTGCCTTGTAATTTGTTTATCACTTCCGCTTACTTGATAATTGCACTAGGATTGGGTCATTCTTAATATGATGATTAATTGAGAATAATCGAAAAAGAAATTAAAATTGCCTATTCACCCCCCCTCTAGGCCTTAGGATCCTCTTTCAACTTGTTTCCATTAACACTTGCGGGGAAGGCAAAGCAATGGTTCTATACCAACAAAGAGGCAATTTCAACTTGAGAGAATCCTTGCCAAGTATTTCCCGTTGGGCAAGAGCGATACCCAGAGAAACAAGATCTCGAGCTTCCAACAGCACACAGATGAACCTATTCCGGAAGCATGGGAGTGTCTCTAGGAGTACATCTTGGCATGCCCTCATCATGGGATGCAAGATTGGTTCATAATTCAAACATTCTACCATGGGCTCAACCGAATATCTCGTTGTTGGCGATTCTTATGCCTAACAGACATAATCCATAAGCGCACGGATATCGCAATATCACTCAGGAGGATTCCAAGGTATCATATTTTCCACAGAGACACAGGACAGAGAACATCAAAGAATAAATAAGAATCCTCTACAGACTAATCAAATAACCACTAATAGATTGGGAAAACATAGGATAAGCACGATAAATGGTTGACACACGCATCGGAGACTCCTAAGGCGAGCAGCGGCTACGGCGCCTAGCACAAGCCGCGGCGGCCGCTGCGGCAGCTGCGGCGGCGTCGGCGAGGCTGAGCGCGAGCGGCGGTGGTGGTGCCTAGCGCGAGCGGCGGCGGCACTTGCCGTCAGCGGTGGCGCCTAGGGTGAGCGGTGGCGCGGACGGGAGCCGGAGGTTTAAGAAAGAGAGAGGGGCAATTTGGTAAATACAGTGATTTATAAATATTTTAGGGGTATTTCATTGAAAATATTGGGTAAAACGGCCATAATGGCGTATATTAAAGAATTGTGACTTTATAATGGCATCTAGCAAATTTATCGTTTTGTAATGGCATATCTTTGATCTGCCACTTTATAATAGCATATATCAAATTTTTCCTTCGAAATTACATTGGGCAAAATGTTGATGCATGCTCCCAAATTGCATGACAGCATTATTAGCATGATGTGAACTAATGGAGCAAGAGATGGTCGGGCCAAGGTCCTTCTTCTTCTCTAGGAAAGTGTTCCAGAATGGTCGCACCGCATTCCTTGGTCAATTTAATGACCTCCACAGTCGGAAATTTTTTTGTGGATGGTGTCTTTCTGGTATCTTGCATATTTGGGTATCTGCATTACATCTAGTAATTGTATATTGACATATAATTATCTAATCACCTCTACAATTTGACAATTTGCCAATTTTCTCGTCTGTAGGTGATTTGTGTTGCCGACGTGGAAAAGGGCAAATTCGACGTGTTTGAAAATTTCGCAGGGCTATTCTTGAGCCCCCGAACATTCTCCAGGTACTGTTCTCTTGGGTGGCATGTCCTAAGGAGCTTCTTCAGCATTCTCGGCATCTTCTTCGTCTTCAACCTGTTCGGGAAGGTTCTTTCTTCTTCCTTGCGATGATAGGATAAGGCGGGTCTCGGGAACCCATTCCCGACCTTGTCATAACTGCACTAACAATAACCTTCGGGTGAAGTTCAGGTTGTCCTGACAATTTTCCCGAGTTGGATATAGAAGCAGCTAATTGATCAAATTGATTTTCTAGCATTTTATCAAAGCTAAAATGGTTTGGATAGCATAAAATCCTTCTAATTTAGAATCCATGTTCTCCAGAATTTTGCCATTAGGAAAGAAAATTCTCGCTAAAGCAGTCATCAATTTTGGCCTAACACAAAACCTTCAAAAGATGGCTTATTACGATTAAAATTACTGCTAACCTCCTTGTTGCCGATTGTAGTGGAAAAAGTTCGGTTTGGATTTCCATCTTAAAGTGAACTCTTGCACGCCCACATCTTCAATTTGGCATATTCCTCGCATTTGAATCTCTTTACGAGACCATATTGTTAATGAGCTCGCATGCACCTGGCTCAGAGAAAATATTGTCCCGCCAGGAGTGGCGTTGGGGTGCTTAGGAGCCGTCCCGGAAACGGTCCCAAGCCTCTGGTTTGGACTCTTTGCATGTTGATAGAAGCTTGCAATCTTTACTACATCTTTACTAGAGGGGCGCATTGGCATCCTTTGACGAGCTATGCCGCAAGTGACTGGCTTGCAGGGCCGGTCCTGGGTTTTCTAGGGCCCGGGGAGAAATTACAAACGGAGGCCCCTAATATAACCAAGATTTTTTTTATACTACCATATAATTAGATAATATTCAATGTATTTTAAAAATTGGTAGCGATAAACAAATGAAGGTACACAAATGAGATTATTCACCTCAGAAATTTCTTCTAACATTTCTTGATGCAAAATCATTAATGATGACCTCAATATTAATATCGTCCAATAACTTCTTCTCAATACATAAAGTTGCCGGACCATTCAATCTTTCTTGAGACATTGCCATACCATTCAATTTTAGGCCCTGTTCTTTTGAGCTGATCTGAACGATTAAAATAACTAAACTTTGAGAGCTTCTCGAGATAGTCTCGATATTCGGATACATTTCGTTTGACTTGCTTTTTAAAGCATTAGAACCTATCTTTAAAACAACGAAAAAACGGACTCAAAAAACTCAAATCATATGTGTTTTCAAAATGCTGTTAAGCCGTTAAGCTGAAAAGAACTATGATCATACCCATGTTATTCATCAAAAAAATTGATAGTAGCGATATTATAATTAGGCATGCCTCTGCACGACGCTACGACCTACCATCAAGCCGTTCCATATAGCTCAATAATCTAGATACAATAATACTCGTATAAAATGCTGTTGGACTCAGTGCATGAATAATAAACTCAATAAAATTGTTTAGCTCGATTGCAAAGAGTAGAAATTAACCATGTGCTTGCTGATAAACATGGCTGATAATTTTGTCCCTGAGAGAGAAAAGAGGGGGTCCAAGATAATCCTTTCCAAAGAAGTCTAGATTCTGCTGTGCAGAATTTCACGCGCTGCGCTGCCGAGGAGCATCGCGAGAGCATGCATGGCGCATTGGCGCACCGAGGAACCAATCACTTCCTCTTGGATACCAGAGGACGATCTAAGTCCAATATTTGGCTATTTAAGTATATGAGAATGAACCCACACTCAGTAACAGATGAACTTAAACAAGGCTCTAACTATTCCACACTCTCAATTATGCGGAAAATAAATGCTCAGCTTTAGTAAAGAAATAGCTTGTATGAAATATAACTTAAAGTCGTACAGAAATAGTAAAGATACAAGAACTTTACCGGAACTCCCGAGGACTCGTCCGGAATTCCGAGATAAGCTCGACTCGATTATAACTCCCAACTACACTAACCGAACTCTACATTGTGACAATGTGTAGAAGTGAGCTATCTCCTAATGGTGGTGCATGGTGTGTTGCAAATGGGGTAGAGGAGACCAATTTATAGTGTGGAGGTGACCTGGGGATGTGGAGATGCTCCAAGAAATATTCCCCAACATCTTCTCTCCTTGTGTCATATGCCAATACTTTATTGCATCCTACTCCATGCGCAGCAAACAAGGAATCCAAGGAGCTTGGGGGAGCTGGTTGCATGAGGGGGAGACTTGCCGGTTTGGGGACGTTGGCCAACTGAAAAAATTTGTGTTTCCTCGCTTATCCATTTGGCCTAGATCTGGCCTCCCCTCAGTGGTCCACTTGTGTTTCCTTACATATGGTATAAAGGAGAATAAATTTGGGTGAAAAAATTGGGCCGGCTGACTAGGTCGGGTCGGCCGACGTGTCAGGTCGCCAGTCTCGACGCGCAATATTCCAAAACTCATATCTCCCTCATCGAAGCTCCAAATATAGCAAACAATATATGCATTTCGATCATTTTAACATGATATCTAACATGGTACCGTTCAATTTGGAATTTGAATACTTCAAAAAATGTTTGGTTTAAACACCATCTTTGTCTAATTGTGTGCACTCGATAAACTGTCATTTTTGTGTATTTTGAGCGAATACCTGCAAAATATGATTCTACACCAAAATTTGCGAAACTTATTAGTGTTAGGCTGTATACTATACGTTTAGGTAAAATTCTTACTTTTACTAAGCATTTAAGGACCATCCACACTCGTGACCACCTTGACATCACCTCCACGAAGGAAGAAGGCACTTTCTTCCTCCTGAGTGTAAGCACTGCAGCACGCTTATCGAGAAGATGGTTTCCAATCAGGGGGTGGATCGATGAACGGCTCCAAACCCGTACGCAAACTAATGGAAGCGGACGCGGGGTCTCGATCTTCTGGTGAGAAACAACGAGGATAACTTGGGAGTAGGTGGCGGTGGCGTTTCTCGATTCGGACGGGAGTCCAGATGAAGCGATGTCGATGTTCTCCACAGACAGCATCGGATCCGTGTTCGGAAGAAGTGTTGGTCGTCGATTATTTGGAGAAGCTCCTTGCTGATCTTTGAAGTCCTTGGAGGTGTGACACGGCCTATCCGCATGTCACAGCCTCCGTAAATGGGCTTTACGAGCTTGCTGAGATTCGCAACCTTCCCGCGCAGTCTGCTTTCAAACGGACGACTCGTACACATCCGGACTCCGTTTTGGGCGTTCTTTGGCTTCACGGAAAGCTAACAAAATTATCTTTCCAACGCATCCAGTCTCATCCCAAAAATCCTTCTGGATCAATGGAAATTGAAGAAACAAGATCGTGTCCAGAATCTGTCTTCGAGCCTCATCGTATCCGAGTCGGGAAGTGAGCCCTTGGCGTACTACTCATTAGTAGATGGCCGTGGCATTCCCCAACCCGAGCGGGAGGTGTTATTGTTGTTTCCCCAGATTGGATCTGATCCGAATCCGAGAGGTGGAGTCGCCGAGGTCGTTGCTAATGCAGTCGGTTCCCGAAGCGGAAGGCCTTGTCGAGGGTGAAGGCAACGGCAACTCCGTTGATCGATGACATCAAGCTTGATAAAGATGATCTTGATGCTGCCCCTACCTGGTGCGCCAACTATCGACGGGTAGCTAACCGAGGGTTATCATCAGCAATGATTATATATAGGGCGATGCACAAGATCCAAACTCGATGGTAGCACAAGACAAGGAGTCTTTTTTATACAGGTTCAGGCCCTCACGGTGGAGGTAATACTCTAGTCCAGTGCTCTGGGATTATATAGTGATCTGATAATCAATGTGGAGGAAGATGTCTCTCCATGGATAGGTGTGAAGATGTAGATGTAGATGATGATGATTATCATGCGGGATGCTGTAGATGTCAAACCAGGGGCTCCCTGCCCCCTTTTTATAGTGGAGGGGGTGGGATTACAAGGAGGAGTCCTGGTCGGTTACGAGGCAGGATTCCTATCTCTCTTCTCTAACCAAATATGTAGTTATCCGGGATTACAAGTGTATCTTCCTTATTAATTAGGAATAGACTTCTATCTTGCCGGTCAAGCCTTCTAGAGTCCGAATGGTACACGTCCATATCCACCCGACTTGGTCCATCCTCTGTCGGGTGGTCTTTTAGGCCCGTCGTGTGGGTACCCGGTGTCTATGTTATCCACACCCCGTGTGCCCCAAAGCATTGTTAGTAGTCATACTCGATGCGCCCGTAGAAGAGGTAGTCGTTTCGGCAGATAAGTGCCAAAGTAGTAGCTACGATGCCTTCACAGTATACACATGTCCTGTGGTGGAACACCGCACGTGGTGTACTAGCACGTGCGTGGCGCGAAGGAGATGGCTGCTAGGATTTGGTGGAGAGGGAGCTTGCGCGTATAATTATAAGGCTGTCTCTATTGCCTCCTTTTATATAGTGCTTCATAGTGGGTCTCTTCTAAAGGCCTAGTAAGATCTAAGGCCCATGGTAGACGTCGTCGAATACCCACATCACATATTGTTTGCACCATCAATGATCCCACATCGTATATGGTACATGATTGTCATTTGCACTAATCTCAATAATTAAATCCTAGGCATAATCTGTAGGCATAATGAAACATTAAACGGTCAAGATTAAATCGCAATAACAATTTTGGGGGCCCGGGGCGGCTGCACTGCTCGCCCCCCCTACGGCCGGCCCTGCTGGCTTGAATAGGTGTCGGCTTCAACTCAAAGCCTTTGCCTTCCACATTGGTAACTGGTTTAGTGGGGACATTGATGTCGAAAGGCGCAGAGAACATAAGGATCAGTTTTCCATCTTTGGTTGCGGTAATGGTTTTGTAGGGTCGGGAACTGAGGGGTGGCTCAGAGGTTTGTTTTCGAGGCGGTAATAATCACGGTGAACCCTCCTCACAAATGCCTCTGGTTTACTGTGGAAATTATCCGGACGGTCGAATCTGGTAATGCACTGCTCTGCTAGATCCACAATCACAACAGAGCAAGGTGAACCCGCTAAAGTAGCGATTGATTAGGTTAGTAGGAACTCTAATTTATTTTAGAAACCCTTATCCGGTGCTTCCCCGTCAACGGCGCCAGAAAGCTTGTTGGCAATTCTTATGCCTAACAGATATAATTCGTAAGCGCACGAATATCGTAGTAGCTTTCACCCGGGCGTATTCCAAGGAATCTTATTTCACAGGGGAGCGGGATAGAGAAAATCAAAGAATAAATGAGAATTCTCTACTAACTAATTAAACAACCATAACTAGCATGGACAAACATAGGATAAGCATGATATATAGTTGACACACACATCGGAGACCGTAAACAAAAAGACATAGTTAGCTCAGAGAACAACGAGACGAGATAAATGTTCCTAAGTTTAAGTTCGATCAATTACTAAGCTTGATCCAGTAGATATGAATGGTAAAATTATTTAAATACTCTTCGAAGCTCGGTCGATCCACTATCACCCGCTACTAGTTAAGAACACCGGATGATTATGGTCACCACCGATTGACCTCGACTGTGATGAGACTAATGGGGCGGACTTCCCAAAAGTTAATACTACTCGGATAGCAGGCCTATCACCACGTACTACCTACCGCACCATCGTTGAATCAGGTGTCTACCAAGTTAGTACTAGTCTCAGACATCACGTCTGCTAATAGAACCAATCACTTCCTCTTGGATACCAGAGGATGATCTAAGTCCAATACTTTGGCTATTTAAGTATATGAGAATGAACCCACACTCAGTAACTGATGAGGACATCATTGACGCGGTTGCCCAAGTTGAGAGGACGTCGAACTCGCTGCCGAATCCGGTTCGAACTTCCAGGACCAGTACACCTTCAAACGGACGCCCAGATCACATACGACGTCCAAATGAGGAAAATAAGGACTCTAAGGAAAGCTTACGAGATAAACTTTCCAACGGATCCAGACATGCTTCCAAATTCAATCCGAGTCAACGGGAATCATGAAAACAAGATGACGGAGTGTTGCGTCGCCGTATTTTTTGGCCCAAAGCCCGTGTACCCCTAGAGCTAGGCTTGAGTACGTGTGGGCACCTGTTTGGGCGCCCCTTCTCTGGCTGCCGCCCTATATAAGTCCCACGCGGTGTTTCGTCATAGTTGGGTTTTGTTTAGTTGATTTCGTCACTGTCGTGTGATATTTCACCTTATTCTTCTTGTGTTGGCTAGACCAACAGGACCAAGTTTCTGAACCCCACTATACTTAATCTATATTCGCAATTGTGATTGCTTACCTTGTGTTCTTTCTCGTTCTTCGATTGCCTACAGGAATCATCCTTCGTGGACAGGTCGATCGTGCTTCTGGTTCGATCGATAATAATCGTCATGGTGGTTTAGCGATTGCCGGGATTTTCAGTTCCTTTGCGGGGTTGGAAGCCGGATCGTTTAGGTCTGTGTGACACCTATCGAGTTATCCTTGTCGTTTCTCACCAGAAGATCGGGACCCCGCGTCAGCGCCCATCAAGTGGTATCAGAGCATCCGTTGCTTGGTGAGGAAAATTTTCGTTTTCTGTTTAGTGGATCGGTTTTGTACCTAGAGTCCAAAAAATTGCCACACACAAAAAGAGTTTGCATCTACTAATTCCCGAGCCAAGTTTAGCCTTTTACAATTGTTCTCGCTGTATACGTCGTTGAGTTTTTGCCCACAGTTCGTCGTGTTGCTGGATAGTCGAGTCTAGATCGGTTTAGCTGTCTTTGATCCAAATCGAGTCCTCGGTTTGCTCCACTAGCCACCTTGTGTTTCTGTCCCGCCATCGCAAACCATAGATAGGTCGCAAACCGCCTTGTGTTAATCGCCCTGCATCGCTAGCCCTCCAATTCAGCCACCGCATATCCACTGCTCGTCGCCGAAACGTAGAAAAAGGGCAAAACAGCCTATCCAGGAACCTTGATCCGAAACGTAGAAAAAGTGACTTTGTCTGTTTTGGTCAAATTAGAATCCCGAAAATCTATCTGGAAGACTACCTATCCGGCCCCCGAAGCTCCTGCACGCTTTTCAGAGCACCCTCCATAAATTGAATCGGCCATCTCTAGCCTCCAAGTTGAGGGGGAAACTGCACTGTATCCATATTTCTGTGTTGCTGAAGCTGAAAAAATATCAAAAAAATCATACAAAAATAAAAATTTTGGTGAAACAAAGAGGCCGCACTTAGTAAAGAGCCGCGCGGAATTTGAGAAAAAGAGAGAGAGAAGAGAAGTTAGCAAGGGAATTTTCTGTGTTCAATTACAGTGTGTTTAGTCTGGTCTTAGCCCTTTGTGCCATTCTTTTGTGCTATCCCTATATTCCAGCTTGACCTACATCTAAGACTAGGCGAGTTCCGACACTTGTACTAATTTGGGCTATTATTCAACTTTGTGTTGCTGTTTGAACAATTGTTTATCCTTTTCTACATATATAAGTCTGTCCAAGCTCCACCATCTACTAACCAAGCAGGGATGGATCCTAGACATCGCTTTACCACCCTGTGCATTGAAGTTATCGCCAACCAGTTGCCGATTGTGCCTACTGCTTGCATAGTAAGAATTGGTAAGAACAAAGGATAGGTTATAGAGAGAGCTATTGACACCCACACACAACAGTAGCATATAGTTTACATATATTCTTGTGTGTTTTTGTTACCCCCACTAACCATGTCAGAAGGAAGTAATAACGAGTCCGTGCTTAACGCTGATTTCGTGAAGTACATAGAGGACCAGCAAAAGGCCATGGCTGATATGGCTAATAGCATCACTTAACTGGCAAATGCAAACGCTCACGGGATGGAGCGGCTCGAGAGAAGGATTGTCAACTTGATCGCGAGAATGGAAGATATTGAAAGAAGAGCACCTGCCCCTGCTGCCCGTGTACCTCCTGCACCCCCTGCTGCCCCGGTGCCTTTTGCAGCCCCTGCTGACTGTCGCCCTTGGGCTGATAAGGTTTAACAAGCCGAGGATGAGTATGTTTCTAATTCCGAGGCTGATGATGGATTCGATGTGAACAATGATCGAGACCATCGAAGACTACGGCACAACCGACAAGGTTTGGCAAGAAATCGTCAAGGTAATCGTGAGGTACGTGATGACTCATTAGCCAAGATTAAATTGACAATACCTCCATATGCTGGTAGATATGATCCTGACGCTTACCTGTTGATTGGCAATTATTGATAGATAAAAAATTTTCATGTAATACTGTCTCACCTGAAAACCAAGTTAAGATTGCTGTTAGTGAATTCATTGATTTTGCATCTATTTGGTGGCACGAAATCTGTAGAAGAGGAAATAAACCTACCACCTGGCAAGCTTTAAAATGTGCCATGGGATCTATATTTGTTCCTTCATATTATGAGCAAGATTTACTTAATAGGTTGCAACGTTTAAATCAAAATAGCAAAACAGTTGAGAAGTATTATCAGGAACTACAAATTGATATGTTGCGATGTGGTTTACAAGAGAGTGAGGATGCAAAAATGGCTAGATTCTTGGGTGAGTTAAACCGTGAGATTCAGGATATACTACATTACAAAGAATACAATTATGTCACTCGTTTGTTCCATCTTGCTTGCAAAACAGAAAGGGAAGTACAGGGACGACAAATCCGGACGCGAGAAAACTTTAGTGGTGCATCAAGATCGAACAATGAGGATGCAAAGGTTCCATCGTCAACACTTCATCAAGCGTCTCCACCAGTTGTTCCTCCTGCCCCTACGACAAGAGTTACGAGTATAAGTAAGAACTCCGCGGTGCAAGCTCCCGTCAAAAGTGCTTCTTCTGTCGCGTCCACAGGACGTACTCGCTACATTCAATGTTTCCGTTGCAAGGGATTTGGACATACAAAGCGTGATTGTCCTAGTCAACGTGCTCTCATTATTCGTGAGGATGGTGAGTATTCTTCTGCTAGTGAACATGAGGATGATATTGTTTTAGTTGCCGCTAACCCCGCAGGTATGGAAGATTCTGAAGGAGAGGTGTTTAATACTTCGACAACGGAAGCTTATCCAACACTTGTCGTGACATTTGTATTAACTGCACAATCAGAACGATCACAAATAGTCAACGAATATGTGGTGCCCGTCATCATCGACGGAGAAAGTTGCAACAATTTTAAGAGCGTTGACATGGTTGAGAAGCTTGGCTTGACCACACACCCGCATCCACATCCATATTATATTGAATGGTTCAATTCTTGCGGTAAGCTCAAGGTAACTAAGACTGTTCGAATTCACATCTCCCTTGTTACTTATCGTGATTACATAGATTGTGATGTTACACACATACGTGTTTGTTCTATTTTATTGGGTAGACCTTGGATTTATGATGTAGATGTTGTTCATCATGATAGGTCTAATGAATATAAATTTGTGTTTAAGGGAAAGAAATATGTGCTACAACCTATGACACCGACTGAGTTAGCAAAAGCAAGTCATAAATCACAAAATAAAAATGGTGTCAATGATAAACCAAGTCTAACAAAACAAAAGGAAACTGTTGAGACAAATTCAGGAATTAAATTGAAAGGACCTGTTCTTTTAGCTCTAAAAAATGTGAAGATGATGAGTTAGCTAAAGAATCATGCAATGAGATGAAAAATTTGTCTATTGTTTTGCCCCCTGGTGTTCCTAACCTTTTGTAGGAGAAAATGCTTGAGTCGAGGACGACTCATATTCAAGAAAGGGGGGATGATGAGGACATCATTGATGCGGTTGTCCAAGTCGAGAGGACATTGAACTCGCTGCCGAGTCCGGTTCGGACTTTCAGGACCAGTGCACCTTCAAACGAACGCTAAGATCACATACGACGTCCAAATGAGGCAAATAAGGACTCCACGGAAAGCTTACGAGATAAGCTTTCCAACATATCCAGCCAGTCCTTCAAATTCAATCCAAGTCAACGGGAATCGTGAAAACAAGATGACGGACAGAAACTTTCCGGCACTGCGTCGCCGTATTTTTGTGCCGAAAGCCCGTGTACCCCTAGATTTAACGTTGAGCACGTGTGGGCATCTGTTTGGGCGACCCTCCTCTGGCCGCCACCCTATGTAAGTCCCACGCTATGTTTCGTCTTAGTTGAATTTTGTTTAGTTGATTTCGTCACTGTCATGTGAGATTTCGGCTCATTCTTCTTGTGTCAGCTAGACCAACAGGACCAAGTTTCTTAAACCCATTATACTTAATCTATATTCGCAATTGTGATTGCTTATCTTGTGTTCTTACTCATTCTTCGGTTGCTTGCAAGAATCGTCCTTCGTGGACAGGTCAATCGTGCCTCTGGTTCGGTCGATAACAATCGTCGTGGTGGTTTAGCGATCGTGTGTAACCGTACCGGGCGTAGGCGATGGCGTGTAACCGTATCGGGCGCTCGTGGCGCGCGATGGCGTTTAACCGTACCGGGCGCTCAGCTGAACACTTGAGCGCTCGTCTCGCGGGCGTAGGCGCGTCCGAGCAGTGGAACTAGTCGTTCAAATTTCGATCAACTCCGAGCAACACATGCCGTGGTTGGCGTCGAACAGCACATGCTCTCCGAGGTCTCGCCCTTGGTCGGCGAAGTCGGCCGTAGTCGTAAATGATCTCCACGCGGTTGAAGTAGCTTGACGAAAGTCGATGAAAGACCTCGCTGGACTTTAGTGTCCCAGGAGATGTGGCACGCTCAATCCTCACGCCGTGGCTGGCACCGACGAGCTTTTCGAGCTCGCCGAAATTCGCGACCTCTCTGCGCAGTCCGCCTTCAAAAAGGCGTCACGGTCGCACCTGAACTCGGATTTAAGCGTTCTTTGATTTGTTGGAAAGATAACGAGATAAGATTTTCAACGCATCTTATATCACCCCGAAACTCCTTCTAAGTCAACGGAAAATCGTGACACAAGTTCAGTCCAGATTATAAACGGGAACAGATCGCATCTTCTTCTCACGTTCGTATCGCGGTTGATGAAGCCGGCGTCGCACGATGAACACCATGATCGCCGAGGCTAAGTGATTTGCTGCTAATAACGGTCACCACCCGAGATTCGTTCTTCATCAGGACCTCGCCGTATCCTAGTCGGGAATTAAGCCCCGGTGCACTACTCATCGGTAGGCGGCTGTGGCGTTCCCCAACACGACCGGGAGTCCGAGTGAAGCACTGTTGAATTTCCTCTTGGATCGGATCTTGTTCGAGTCCCAAAAAGCGTTGTTGAAGTCCATGGCTAAGATGTCACTATATCTGAGTCAAGAATTGAGCCCCCGGCACACCACACGGGAGCAAGTAACGGCGGCGTTTCTTGACCCGAACAGGAGTCCAGATGAAGCGATGTCGATGTTCTCCTCAGACAGCATCGGATCAGTGTCCGGAAGAAGTGTTGGTCGTAGATTATTTGGAGAAGCTCCCTACTGATCTCTGAAGTCCTTGGAGGTGTGCCACAGCCTATCCGCATGTCACAGCCTCCGCAGATGGGCTTCACGAGCTTGCTGAGATTCACGATCTTCCCGCGCAGTCTGCCTTCAAACGGACGCCTCGGACACATCCGGACTCCGTTTCTGGCGTTCTTTGGCTTCACAGAAAGCTGACAAAATTATCTTTCCAACGCATCCAGTCTCATCCCAAAATCGCGTCCAGAATCTGTCTTCGAGCCTCGTCGTATCCGAGTCGGGAAGTGAGCCCTTGGCGTACTACTCATGAGTAGATGGCCGTGGCATTCCCCGACCCGAGCGGGAGGTGTTATTGTAGTTCCCCCAGATTGGATCTGATCCGAATCCGAGAAGTGGAGTCGTCGAGGTCGTTGCTAATGCAGTCAGTTCCCAAAGCGAAAGGCCTTGTTGAGGGCGAAGGCAACGGCAACTCCGTTGATCGATGCCATCAAGCTTGATGAAAATGATCTTGACACTGCCCCTACCTGGTGCGCCAACTATCGACGGGTAGCTAACCGGGGGTTATCGTCGGCAATGATTATCTATGAGGCGATGCACAAGATCCAAACTCGATAATAGCACAAGACAGGGAGTCTTTTTTATACAGGTTTGAGGGAGATGTCTCTCCATGGATGGGTGTGGAGATGTAGATGTAGATGATGATGAAGATCATCATGCGGGATGCTGTAGATGTCGAACTAGGGGCTCCCTGCCCCCTTTTATATAGTGGAGGGGTGGGATTACAAGGAGGAGTCCAGGTCGGTTACGAGGTAGGATTCCTATCTCTATCCTCTAACCAAATATTTAGTTATCTGGATTACAAGTGTATCTTCCTTATTAATTAGGAATAGACTTCTATCTTGCCGGTGAAGCCTTCTAGAGTCCAAGTGGACACGTCCATATCCACCCGACTTGGTCCATCCCCTGTCGGGTGGTCTTTTAGGCCTGTCGGATGGTCTTTTAGGCCTGTCGGATGGTCTTTTAGGCCCGCCATGTGGATACCCGGGGTCTATGTTATCCACACCTCGTGTGCCTCAAAGCATTGTTAGTAGTCATACTCGACGCGCCCGTAGAAGAGGTAGTCGTTTAGGCATATAAGTGCCAAAGTAGTAGCTGTGATGCCTTCACAGTATACACACGTCCTGTGGTGGAACACCGCACGTGGTGTACTAGCACGTGCGTGGCGTCGAAGGAGATGGCTGCTAGGATTTGGTGGAGAGGGAGCTTGCGCATATAATTATAAGGCTGTCTCTATTGCCTCCTTTTATATAGTGCTTCATAGTGGGTCTCTTCTAAAGGCCTAGTAAGATCTAAGGCCCATGGAAGACGTGTCGAATACCCACATCACATATTGTTTGCACCATCAATGATCCCACATCGTATATGGTACATGATTGTCATTGGCACTAATCTCAATAATTAAATCCTAGGCATAATCTGTAGGCATAATGAAACATTAAACGGTCAAGATTAAATCGCAATAGGATTCGAAAAAGGCATTAACAAACAATTAGGACCAAGCCAGAAGCATTAGGGCTCAAGATTAGGTTAATTAGGCTCTGATGCCAAATATTAGGGAATCCTAATGCAATTAGGTTAACCTAGAACATAAACACAGACAAAATGCATGATTAAGTAATCACCGTTGAGGTGTTGTTTGTCGATGCCATCTCGAAAGCAATCTTGACAGTTAGGCTAGATAAGACCATGTGGCGATAATTTGATGTAGAGGATCGGAGAGGACGCAAGTAGATGGTAGCTTTGCAGCGCGGCTCCCCTTTGGCTCTTAGAACAGCAGCATGACAACAACGGCCGCGACGACCTTCCCAGAGGCTCCGGCGAAATCACATGAGATCGGGTTGGGGTGTAGAGGATTAGTGCATGATTACTCTAAACATGATTAACTTAGGGTGGTCAAGCTGTACGGCCCTACCTCCCTTGTATAGAATCGTACCCATGGGACCGAAATCACATAGGTTAGCATGACGTCCACAATTAGGAGTAATAATTAAATTAGAGATAAGCTCAATTTGGGATAAACCTGTTTAAGAGCATCTCCAACAGTTCCTAATATTTGGACCCCCAATATTCTTAGATTGGGACCTTCCCAAAAGTTTTTGGGCCCAATAAACACCATATTCTCCAACAGTTCTCTTTTTTCTTCCCAAAACAAACCTTTGGCGTGGTCCCTGTGGCCTATTCTTCCTTTCGCGCCATCCTCGTTTTGTTCGCGCCATCCTCGTTTTGTTCGTTTTGTTCGGCCGGAGACGTGGTCGACACAGGCCGTAGGCGCCGACCGCCGAGGCCGAACGCCGATCGCGATCTGTGGAGAACGACGCCGAACGCTGATCGCGCGCGATCTGTGGAGGCCGACCGCCGAACGCCCACGTAGCCACCGCTGATTTGTTTTGCGTACGACCGCCGAGGCTGTGGAGGACGTAGCCACCGTCCAGCCATAGTCTTGTGTCTCTATTATTTTTTTCTTGGTGTCTCTATTATTATTTGCATCAAATTGACTGAGTAGGAATCCCGGCACCATTTGCAGGCTTCAGGTTGCACAATGCAGCATGAGTCAGCGTCCATCCCTCTTCCAAGGACTTTTGGATGAATCTTCGTCGGACGATGATGATGAATTTATTTTTGCCGCTGCTCAAATCGTTCAACGTTTTTCGCAACCTGCGCAAAAACATGGTGGTTCTGTCCCCGGACATAAAGTCAAGAAGCGGGACAGAGAAGGAGGGCACACAAGAATGTATCAAGATTATTTAGCGGATGATCCTACATACAGCCCAACTGATTTCAGGCGGAGATATAGAATGAGCCGTGAGCTATTTTTACGCATAATGGATGCTGTAGAAGAACATGATGATTACTTCGTGAAAAAGAATAATGCAGCCAATACACCTGGATTAAGTTGTTTCCAGAAGGTCACTGCAGTATTCCGTATGATAACTTATGGAGTACTAGCGGATGCTACGGATGAGTACATTCGTATTGGAGAAAGTACTGTCATACAGAGTCTGAGAAAGTTCGTCAAGGCAATGGTTGAAATTTTTGAAGATGAGTATTTGAGATCTCCGAAGGAGAATGATACAGCTCGATTACTTGCGATTGGAGAGGAAAGAGGTTTTCCTGGTATGCTAGGTTCCATCGATTGCATGCATTGGAGGTGGAAGAATTGCCCATCAGCATGGCAAGGTATGTACTCAGGCCACGTGCATGAGCCTATAATAATTTCAGGCTATCCCAATCTAGATGCACACATGCTGCAACATCAAAGAATGCTCCTAGGCAAGAAAAGCTTGAAAGTGTCAGGAGCCATTTTATTCCATGTTTTCAAAGGCATTACAGTTAAGTAGCATACATGCTCCAACAAGAGATGATCAACATATCATAAACATTCTTTCCCTGCCTCAAATCACAAAAGATTGAAATTTCTATTTCCAATCAAGCAAGTATAGGAGCCACAGGATTTCAGTCTCTGTCCTTCCCGCGTCACAAAAATCTAGTTCAAGACCAAATACCTCGATGACATTTGTTCCTTTATACAGGAAAAGCAAGGACATCCATGCCCGAATGTCTAATATGAATGGGTGTTTGGGTGAAAACCTGAGATACTCATATGCCAATGCACGTGCTGCATTGCTGTCAATGTAATTAAACGTCGATTTATTAATGATGCAAGCCATTTTGTTTGTGTCCTTGCGGTGGGCAAGAACAGACACAGTAATGGTTGGCACCATAGGGATTGTCAGCTTGGGTTCTACATCCATCATCAGAATGCATTCGAGAGCATTCAGATGGGCTGCAAGTATATCTGGAATGCCCGAGGTTCCAGTAAGTTCAACTCAACATCGACTGACGCGGCAGCGCAGAGCTAATCAACGTGCCCAAGATCAGTGGCTAGATCTAGAGCAGGTCACGCATGTATTTCATGGTTGCAAGCGACAGCTACCCAAATTTCCCATCAGTAGTAGTACTAATACCAATCTGGCGCCTGTTCCTCCGTCAGCCGTCTCCGCCTCTGACGCGCGCAGATGAGGAGGCAGACGACGAGAGGGGAGGACCGGGAAGGAGGGAGGACTTCGGCTGGGATGGCGCGAATGGGCTGCTCTGCACGGGAGATCGAAAAAAATCGTAGTTGGGAACACGCAGGCGCGGCGAATATCTAGGCACTTCGGCTGGATTTTTTGGGCGCGCAGAAGAAAAGGGAACGCGAGTAGGGAATTGTTGGAGCGCTGGATTTCTTGTTTCTTCCTAAAAACTAGTTTTGGGAATAGATATTGGGCACTGTTGGAGATGCTCTTAGGGGACCGTATGGACCCGTTACTCCAAAATTAATCCTAACACGAACAAAACATCCTTTAAAAAAGGATAGAGCAAGAAATCCATAGCAAAGAATAGTTTAAGAAATTATAATGTTGTCACCAGTACAACATAATACATTGTTCTGCACGGTAGCCATTTTAGGGCCTCTTTGATAACATGGGTTTCCAAAGAGAAAATTACGTTGTAGCTCCCCGAACATGCAACCCATTACACAAAATTTCGTGAACATTGAAATTCCTTTTTATGCTCCTTGTTGCCATTAGCATGAAACCCCCCTACGCCGTCTATCCGGCCGTCATCTGATGACTTGGCCCGCTGACGGGCCAAGCTCGCTCACGTGTCGTTTACGTGGCATGGTGGAACGGCCAAATAATAAGAGAAATTATTAGAAATTTAAAAAGAGGAAACATATGAAAACAAAATTCAAAAAAATAAGGCAAAATTGAAATTTTTAAAAATACAGAAAAGTTATATAAAAATGTGAAAAAAAATAAAGAAAATAGGAAAAAAACCCTTAAAAATACAGAAAAATCAATAAAATAAAAAACAAAAATTTCAAAAATACAGATAACATTATTAAAAATACAAAAAAAATCAGGAATTATTAAAAATACTGAGACCATATCAACCAGCTTTGCCCCGGCCCTGGCCATTCTAAGCAGGGTGCTTTCTTTTGTTAAAGAAATTAGGGGTGAAAATGGGTCAGTTACTACCCGACGGGTACTCGACCCGACTAAAGCCGGTTAGAAAACGGGTTGGGTATTTTTTTAACCGTCAGGTTCGGGTAATACCTGAATTTTTTGTTTACAGATTCGGATTGAATATGATGTGACAGATACCTGACGGGTTCGGGTCGAATTTGGGTATCCGGTAGTTTCAATTGATCGGGTACCCGAAAATGTAATAGGTAGTCCAATAGTCCAATAAGCCATTGGCCCATTGCCCAGTGTCCACTACCCCATAACCCTTGCTTCTCTGCACAGCCGCCCCTCCCTCCCCCACGCCGCCTCCCTTACACCACCCGCCGCCGCCGCCCGACGCCGCCCCGACGCCCGCGCCCGCCCCTGCGCCGCCCGACACCAGCGCCCGCCCCTACGCCGCCCGATGCCACCGCCCTGTGCCGCCCGACGCCCAGACACCCGCGCGCCCCTCACCATCCATTAGTATGATTGAGCAAAATAATAATCGCAGTCCCAAAAATTATATGTTTGAAGCACGTATCATTAATAAAAGGCGTAAAATGAATATTTCATTGCAAAATATCAGACACATACGTGCTGTTATGTTGATAATTTGCGAAGGAGATGGCTGCTAGGATTTGGTGGAGAGGGAGCTTGCGCGTATAATTATAAGGCTGTCTCTATTGCCTCCTTTTATATAGTGCTTCATAGTGGGTCTCTTCTAAAGGCCTAGTAAGATCTAAGGCCCATGGTAGACGTCGTCGAATACCCACATCACATATTGTTTGCACCATCAATGATCCCACATCGTATATGGTACATGATTGTCATTTGCACTAATCTCAATAATTAAATCCTAGGCATAATCTGTAGGCATAATGAAACATTAAACGGTCAAGATTAAATCGCAATAGGATTCGAAAAAGGCATTAACAAACAATTAGGACCAAGCCAGAAGCATTATGGCTCAAGATTTCAAAAATACATCAGCAACGAAATATTAAAAATACCGAGACCATATCAACCAGCTTTGCCTCGGCCCCGGCCATTCCAATCAGGGTGCTTTCTTTTGTTAAAGAAATTAGGGGTGAAAACAGGTCGGGTACTACCCGACCCGACTAAAGCCAGTTAGAAAACGGGTTGGGTATTTTTTTAACCGTCGGGTTCGGGTAATACCTAAATTTTTTTTACAGATTCAGATCGGATATGATATGACAGATACACAACGGGTTCGGGTCGGATTTGGGTATCCGGTAGTTTCAATTGATCGTGTACCCGAAAATGTAATAGGCAGCCCATTAGTCCAATAAGCCATAGGCCCACTGCCTAGTGCCCACTACCCCGTAACCCTTGCTTCTCTACCCAGCCGCCCCTCCCTCCCCCACACCGCCTCACTTGCACCGCGCCCGCCCCAGCGCCGCCCGATGCCCAGACGCCCACGCGCCCCTCACCGTCCATTAGTATGATTGAGCAAAATAATAATCGCAGTCGCAAAAATTATATGTTTGAAGCACGTATCACTAATAAAAGGCGCAAAATGAATATTTCACTGCAAAATATCGGACACATACGTGCTGTTATGTTGATAATTTAATGTAGTTAACTGGATTGGTACTGTTGAATTTTATTAGTGAGCATGTGAATCATCTTTTATAGTCTAAACAAATGGTTAATTAGTTGGCACTATTACTTTTGGTTTATCCCACCAAAATTTTTGTTTATGTCCCCAGCCTAGCATATAATATTTCAGTCCTACCCCAATCATTTGGCAGTAGTTTGGTTTACTTTCAAGATTTGGCTTACCCCATGAAATTTGGTCATGCTCTACAGAATCTCACTAAATTTTAATTTGGCCAGTAAATACTTGGCCAGATTTGCTCATGCTATAAATAGTATCCCTCTTTATCTATCCCTCTTTATCTATGGTGTTGATCCACAATGGTTGTCATTTTTGGCTACATAATAATTTTGTAGATCTTAATAGGTACATGGTACGAAATTATTTTTTCATGATCAAATATTGTTAAGAGGTGGTCTGGTTGCACCAACGTCCAAACACAACTTTGTTCATGAATCAAATAGATATATGACCCGATTGAGTATCTGATAACCGATTTCTAACCGTTTATATGGTATCCGATATGCGTTTTCTACCCGACCGTCAAAACCCGTAACCTTAACCGTATCCGACCCGATTTTGATCTTACCGTATCCAACCCGATATCCAAAAAAATAAATTAGGGTAGGATACGATATGAGTCATTACCCGACCGTAACCGATCCGTTTTTACCCCTAAAAGAAAGGTCAGACTGAGCACCGAAAGTCCGAAAGGCACAGTTGGTAAGCATAAATGATTGAAGCGCTAATGCATAATGAGTTGATTAATGTGCAAATTTGATTATTCTGAATCAAATTTGACAAAAAGAAGCATTGCTCCATCTTGTCTAGAAAATTATACGTGATAGGAAATTCGCCGAAAAATTGAGGTCGGCTGATGCAACAAAGCAAACGAGCGGAACCAACCAAAGTCTTTCTCATGCTTGCAACCAGGTAGATTTCCCCCCTTCATCTCGTCTACTAAATCGTGCCTGCAAGAAGAAGATAACTGAACAAAACTGGAATCCGCAAGGTCACCTGATAAACATCTAACAAACAGGGATAAAAGATCAATCAAGGTCCCGAAATCCCAATCAATGTTGATTTCAAGCCTAACAAAACTGTCGAAACCTTCAAATTACACACGTACACACTCTCATGCAGCTGGCTAGCTAGATACTTCAAAACAGCAAAGAATGCCCCGTGAACACAGCCACAATGCATGCAGAAAAGCAGGCGGCCTTCTCGCCGACGAGCTTCTCGATGATGTCGGCGGCGTTCTGGATGGTGGCGATGTTCTGCGAGTTGTCCTCCTCCACCGTCATCTCGAACTCCTCCTCCAGCGTCATCACGAATATCTCCACCAGCAGAGGGCATATACAGCCAAGCACAGTTAAAAGAACCTTCAGAAAGACAGGCCAATACTTCTGCGGTTCTGCCATGTCGCGGCAAGGAGCTAACCGGCGGCAACGAGCGGCGGTGGTGGCGCACTGTGTCGAGGGAGTCGGCGCCGATGTCGGTGTCTCGGTGAGCTTGGACTCCAGCGTGAGGGTGGCGTCGTCCGGCATGGCCAGCTGCTGCTTCACGACCAGCTGCATCACCTTGCTCACCGTCTTCGGCTTGGCCCCCTGCAGCGACGAACGCGTCCAGAGCATACTGCATCCGGTCAGGATCACTCAGGATGACCTGCCCGCGATTAGCGTAACCACAACGATCAAGGACGAACAGAAAATGATGCGATTAGGGTAACCACAACATTTTTTTCTGATATTTGTAATAATTTTTTCAGTTTTTTTATAAGTTTTCCTATTTTTCTGTATTTTTTATTATTTTTCCTTGCCAATTATTTAGGTATAAATTTACTATTGTTTTACCAAACTTCATTGAGACCATGATATTTCTTGCAACTATTAACTGTCTGGTTGCATAGTTTTTTGAGCATATAGAGCAAAGCTAGGAGAAGCTGTAAAAGTTGCTGCATTGAATAGAGTGTCTGGTAGGACGAAGGAATCTTTTATAGTACAGTATAAAGTGTGAAGGAAATTTGTAGCGAAGCTCTAAATTTGCAGCACAGCTATTTGCAGCAAGTTTTAGAGCTTCTGCTAGGCTGATAGCTTTGCTCTAAAGAGAGCTCAGAGAATCAGATATGCATGCTAATTAATTCTGGGTATCCGCTCATTAATTATCTGTTTAGTCAGGGCTTCACGTGGACGTGGATTTGATTCTCTTTTATGGCTTATACTTTGTACAAGGAGGCCTTTAACGCATGTATCACGATATCCTCGTTGTCGTCGATCAGTAGTAGTACCTCCAAATGAATATCTGATCCCGCCGACACCATCGACGATGTGTTTTCGCGCGTCAAGGATTTGGAGTGGATCATGTGTTCAATTCGGTATTATATAATACTATCTCCGTTTTTTTTACACTTTTGACTTTTCGATATGTCTTTAACCCATTCATCTTATTCAAATTATTTTTGTAAAATATCATTTATTTTGTTGTGATTTGTTTTATCAATAGAGCTACTTTAAATATGTCTTTTTTTTACATCTTTGCACTAAATTTTTGAATAAGATGAATGGTCAAAGACATGCCAAAAAAGTCAAAGACATAAAAAAAAGGAGGGGTAGTAATTTGCATGAAGGATTTGCTAGCGCCCCCTCGGTTTTCAGCCCAGTTTTACAAACCGTCTTGGTTTCTATGAGGGATGGTTCATGCAATTTGGACCGGTACAAAAATCATAAAAATCAGACAAATCGATCGGTTTTTACCAAACCATTGAACCGTCTGTCTAAAAGGGAACTTTTCGGTACGCGTTACACCATATTCGGTAGAATTTTTCATGCCACTCTTTTAAATTCACATTTTGATAATTGCCATCATGACCCATTGCGAGTAACTCCTTGCCCTAATAATCACTGAAAATTAATTACACAATCACCTTCGAGTTATATTGATGAACCGGCGGTTCACCGGTTGAACCGGCAGTTGAAGGAGTGGACCTTAAACCAAAACTCTGAACAATTGTTTGATAACTGGTTCAATTTAAAAACTATGCTTTCCTATGTCCCCGACAGTTCGTTTGTGTCGCTAGCTAGCACAAAAGTCTTGCTTCCCTTCGGGAGTAGTTGTTTCCATTCCCATGGGCGCTTCTCCAAGGGCAATCGCTGACATCTGGTGTGGACATCCTAGGTGATGACGTTGTTAGCGCTACCGGTAGTAGAAGGCATCATTAGCGAGGGGACAATGCGAGCAGGACTTGCCAGCTGAGGAAGATGGAGAGCACAAGCTAAACAATGGTGAGAACCTGGCAGCAGCTAGATACACTGCATGAAAATCAAATGTTTTCGATGACCAAACTGATGGTTGACGGTTAGGTTGTCCACCATAAAACGATATGGCTGACGGTCATTGAAGAGGTTATCTACCATAAGCTTGTAATTGTTTGGACATGCTACCGAAGATCTCTCTATGATGGTAGTAAAGATCAGTGTCGACATTAGAGATGGCCAAACTAACGGTACGGTGTGGGTCGCCATTCACTCGAAGCGAAGTGGTTGTGTGCACTGGTCATGGCTCAACTAGGTAGTGGGGCTCCAAATCACGGCCCAGAACGCCCCGCAAGAACTTGGGACAAATGTGCCACTGAAATAGTGGGACCAGACCACAGGACGGTCAATGGTTAGAAACATGGCCATCAACCATAATGCAACTTGTGTTTAAAAGGGGCTTGCACACCATAGGTTGAACAAAAATACTACCATGCACCTGGCTAGAAAGCGGTGCTTGAGCATGAACAAAAACTTGTGTCATGAGGGTGAGTCGTAGCGCATTAAAAAGCAAGTTAAACGAAATGAATCTAAATCTCGAGACTATCTCGAGAATCTTTAAAATTCAGTCATTTCAGCTGTTCAGCCGTTCGGATCAGCCTAGAACAGGACCTTAGACACATTCAAAGTAAAAGTTTCACAGATTTACTGGATATGTGAAAACCATATACGTAGTTTTATATATGAATACATCCATAATACCATATTTTTATGAATTTTATGAATCGAATAGATTGTAATGATAATTAGTAGTAGAAGTTGTCTTTTAAATACGTGTAAATATTATAAACATTAAATTTTTATGATATGGAAAGAACTTGTATTGGGGCTTTGGAGCACTTTCTTTGTAGTCAAAAGCAGGGGCGGATTTAGGCTCGAGGCAGCCGGGGCCCTGGCCCAGGGGTGCGACACGTGCAACACACCCCCCCCCCTCCTACAATAAATTCAAACATTTCTAAATCGCCTGGTCAGTTTAATTACATGCCTTTTTTCATGCATTTCACAAAACTAATATTGCAGATCCATATGAACAAATCTATCAGAACCTTCAGAGTATTGCCTTGAAGACAGCACAAAGTTGTTGTAAATGTGGCGCAAAAGGATTTCAATACGAGACACCGGGATTTTGCTGTTGAAACGGAAAGATTAGTATATTTATTCCTGATGTTTCTTCTGAGTTACGTCAGGCGTCTAAGCGCCCGCTCCGCCACCGTCGTGACCCGCCGTCGCTCCTTGTATGAGTACAACGACAGTTCGTCAAGCTGGCCTACGGTGACATCATAGACTCGGACTCCCTCGCCCCCACCTTTCATGGCTGTCATTATCTAATACATTCTGATAAGCTATCTGTAAGCTGCACGTCTACAGTATATGTGTACAAACTCCTACCTCCTACAACGTGTGCATGCATCGCAGTCGCGCGGGAGACGCCGGTGGCCAGAACCAGTATGTGCACGCTTGCTCGCTGCCGCCTTCCTCGCGCTATCGTCGCTTGACCGGCCGCAGCTCCAAGCGGCGCCGTCACCGTTGGCAGTCGTGCGTGACCCTCCATCGCTCCTACGCCTCTCCCCATTGTCCAAGCACCCACGCTGCCGCCTCCGTGAACCACTATCGCTCCTGTAAGACAGTAAGACTTTGCATTTTTTGTTTATTGTCCAGTGCTTTTTATCTGCAACTGTAACCATATGAAGATGTTTTCAATCTCGGTTCTCCATCAAGTTGAATAGGTTTATTTCATTTAGAGAGGAAGCAAACTCTTGACTTTTCTATCATAGGTTTAGATTTATTAAGTTGCATAGTATATTACTTCAACGTGCTTTGCACGTGCACACTTGCTAGTATAATAAAATTATGATGTTTTAGGCTCTGTCTTTTTCAACCTAACTACTTAACGACTTATCTACGTTTCGAAAAAACATATGTTTTGGGTTTTTTAGTCCAGTTTTACGCTGTCATGAGGGTGAGTCGTAACGCATTAAAAAGCAAGTTAAACGAAATGAATCTAAATCTCGAGACTATCTCGAGAATCTTTAAAATTCAGTCATTTCAGCTGTTCAGCCGTTCGGATCAGCCTAGAACAGGACCTTAGACACATTCAAAGTAAAAGTTTCACAGATTTACTGGATATGTGAAAACCATATACGTAGTTTTATATATGAATACATCCATAATACCATATTTTTATGAATTTTATGAATCGAATAGATTGTAATGATAATTAGTAGTAGAAGTTGTATTTTAAATACGTGTAAATATTATAAACATTAAATTTTTATGATATGGAAAGAACTTGTATTGGGGCTTTGGAGCACTTTCTTTGTAGTCAAAAGCTGGGGCGGATTTAGGCTCGAGGCAGAATAACTTCGTATAGCATACATTATACGAAGTTATACGAAAAAAAAAATGACGACTAAACATGAGGAGAGTGACCTAGGAGGCCATCGCAGGTTACCCTCACCCTCACTCCCATGGCTGCTTAGAGCTGCAACTTTACCGCTTCCCACCTCCGCCTTCGATGTGCTAGCCCCGTCCTGCTCCTCTCCGGCTCTCCCCGCCCCTCTCCGCTCCTCTCCCGGCTGGCGGCCACCATGCAGGCTGCAAGCTGCATTCATGCTCCCCGTCGAGGCGGCAACCTCACCCACCCTGACTCTTCTCTCCGGCTAGGCGGCCACCTCACTAGACCGCCGGCGACAGGCGACACGGTGACCTGTGTCGACACGTCCAGTGTCCCATAACCATGATCCTTGGCGCCGGGTCCGGCCAAGGCCAACGGCAGCACGGTGCCCCTTGCTCAGCCCTCATTGCCTAGTTCCCTAGTCTCTTAGCTTTGAAGAATTTGTGAGTACCGATTTTGCTAGCTACGGATTTGTGAGTACCAATTTACGAGCTATGAATCTACTATTTGTATGCATGATGTCTTTCCAATTGAGTTCTTCGACCACTCTTTTTTGGGGAAATTTTTTCGTAGTGTTAACACACACACATATATCATATACTACTTAAGTACTGCTGCACTGATTGAATTAACCAAAGAAAATTGATTGCACTTGTTAATAAATATATACGCATGGATGCATAAAAACGACAAATTTAGCTTATGGCTCTTGGATTTCTTTGTTACTTTTGTCAAAATGATTAAGTCTCAATTACACTGTGTGGTCCTAATTTTTGTGTTACATTTGTATGACATGTCGATTTGACTTAGCCTCGGTCCCGGTCGTTGCTAAATTTTGGATCCGCCACTGATCAAAAGTATACTTATCAAACGTAACACAATGGAAGCTAGCTCGGTATGACAATTTTCCAAGCACGTGAAGCTGATTATTTTTTCCCCGTTATTTGACTCGCTGTTTGTGAACGATCAACCACATATTTCTCGATGCCATTTTCAACGGCTCATTTGACTCGCTGTTTGTGGACGATCAACCACATATTTCTCGATGCCATTTTCAACGGCTCGAGCAACATGCTTCCGGTCTTCAAAATTTACGGACCTACCGAAACTTACCTTTTGGTCAGTGGTTAGGTCCGATTCGGTTTGCTTAGACCAAAAATTATGAGTATTCAAAAAGAGCTATGAAAAATTAAAAAAATATGTAAAAAATATTTTTGAGATTTTTGAATAAAACCCTATAAAGCTTAAAAAAATTGCTTCCTCCGTTTTTTTGTTTGACGCCTTTTACTTTTGACACATCTTTAACCATTCGTCTTATTCAACAAATTTGTGCAAAGATATCAAAAAATAAGTCACATTTAAAGTATTTCTATTAATAAAACACATCACAACAAAATAAATGATATATATACAAAAAAATTGAATAACACGAAAGGTCAAAATCGTGTCCAAAAATAAAAAATGTCAAAAAAAAAAACAGAGTAGTATGAAAAAATTGTTAACCCTGCCAACATATTTCCAGTCTTCGAGAGGGACGCATCCACGTACGGAAACTTACGCGCGCACAATAATAATCCAGTCTTCGAGAGTTACGCGTTCACGGAAACATACGCGCGCACAATGCTAAGGCTATTCCCGATGGGTAGTATCATACTCATTAATGAGATGGCACATAGAAATTTTTGCTGATGTGGCACAACATTTAATAGGAGGGAGAAGAAAGTTGTATCTTGAGCAAGATACTGTTTTGGCACGATATCTTAGGCCATATCACAAAATCCAATGCCATAGGTCCACTCTCATAGACACAACATCACACAAATTAATTGTTTTAAAAATATGAGTATGGTATCATGCATTGTAGAGGGTGTTTCTTTTTAGCAGTATCATACTTTTCATCCTACGTGGCATTCTTGGATATTGAACTATGATACTTTGCACTGGGAATAGCCTAAGCATGTTGCATGCTCGAGCTGTTAACATTCCCAAACAACGAGTCAAATAACGGGAAAAAATAATCGGCTTCACGTGCATGGAAAATCGTCATACTGAGCTAGCTTCGATCATGCGACGTCTTTTAGACGCACCTCTACCAGTACGCAGCTACACTATAAGCCACATAATCTCTGGAAAACTCGGTTAAGATGTTTCAAGCACATGATGCCAAAATTGATGAAATTCAAAATTGTGGAAAACTCGGTTAAGATGTTTAAGTACGACGATGTGACTAGCTTTTAAGCCTTGTTATTTTCAACGTATTGTTACGTTGGCGTATTAATGTAGTAATTTGAGACCCCTCAAATAGAGATCTAAATATTAAAAAAAATTAATTAAAAATAGTTTTACAATCATTAGAATGACTAATAAAAACCATGAAATAATCGTTACAAATTATCACAACATACGTGCTATATAAAAATTGCTACGGTAATACACGTAGCGTTGAAAAAAACAAGGCCTTAAACACCTTACGTGAAATGCGAAAGTTCCTTTTTATGTGAAACGCGGAAGGAGTACTCAAAATTCTAGGTTTATTTCTACGGCTCTATCTCTGACTCTGAAACACCACTCTACTTCTACGTTTATTTTGGAAAAAAAAAATTGGTTACATACAATTGAAAGAACAGTGCTTTTGGAATACACCACCAAATAATCTCCCTTAGGGCTTGTTTGGGAGGGCGGGGATTGGCCGGGAACCCTGTCTAATCCTAGGGTCAGAAATCCACGCGACGATGTTCCCCGGGATAGATAGAGATACATTTGAAAGCCAACAGGAAAGAACCCCTACCTCTGGAAAATATCCCGTCGCTTGCGTGGTGCTCCTACCTATGAATCCAGGTGACGATCCATAGACTACTCGGCGATGGCGCAACTCTCCGATGCAGTGGCGGAGCCAAGGGGGGCTGGCAAGGGCCATGGCCCCCCCTAACC
>SPJY01001434.1:0-41348 GCA_005191435.1 Raddia distichophylla
TATGTTATAATTTTGCTAGACTTCGTGTCCCTGTAGACTAATAAAATTTGGAGTTTGCTAACTAATCCTTCATGTTGACATTCACAGTTTTTCAAATGATTGTGGGAATTGTGTTTTGCAGACGTATTGCTCAATCACCTCCAAAGGCTCAGCGAGAAATACTTTTTCCAAGTCATCTGTTTTTCAGAGGCGTCCAATCGATGACCCTTTTGCTGTAAACCATGCAGAGCGCGCGACCATTTTAATAAGAAAATTATGAGTATTATTTGCAGTGTGTGACACCATGAGGCATGATTCGGTTGCCCATAATCACCTACCTTGTGGGTAAGAAAACTTAGTGTTCCTGAACCCCTTGCATACAAAAAGGTTTTTAGCATATAAAAATTATATTCCATTGGTGCAACACGGTGTCGATGAACACATTTTTGCATATAAATAAGCAACACTAATATAATGGAATATAGTATATCTGTGTGCCAACTTATCTACATCTAATACATGAATAATTGCATCATATTTATATAGATTTATTTTGTGATTTTCATGTCAAATACATTTCTGATCGGTTAGGCTATGTGCAGCACGACCTTCCTGATCTAGATTTGCCTTTTGGTGCGGAAGAAATCAGGCAGGTAGTGTTCTCAATGCCCAAGGCTAAAGCTCCTGGCCCAGATGGTTTTACCGGCCTTTTCTTTCAAATCTGCTGGGATACAATCAAAGATCTTATCCGAGCCTTCCAATTCTTCAACAACCAGGCAGGCTCCTCCTTTAACCTTCTCAATGGGGCAAACATAGTGCTTCTGCAGAAAAAAGTGGACTGCTTACACTTATCTGATTACAGACCGATTAGTCTAATCCACAGCTTCAGCAAAATCCTTACGAAGCTGCTTGCTAATAGGCTGGCCCCGCACCTTGACCGTCTAGTTTCTACAGCCCAAAGTGCGTTCATTAAGCGACGGTGCATTCAAGATAACTTTCTCTATGCCCAGAATGTTCTTCATGACCTCCACAGGAGCAAAACCCCAGCGCTCTTCCTAAAACTGGACTTCGCCAAAGCCTTCGATTCAATTCACTGGGGCTACCTTCTTGAGCTACTGGCGCGGCTAGGCTTCGGCCAAAAGTGGCGCAATTGGATCTCCATCCTCCTGGGCACAGCCTCCTCCTCCGTCCTTCTCAATGGAGTGCCTGGCCCGAAGATTTGGCATGCCAGGGGTGTTCGGCAGGGTGACCCCATTTCGCCCATGCTATTCATCCTTGCCATAGACCCAATTCAAAGACTTTTTCAGCTCGCAGTTATGGAAGGGCTGCTTTCACCGCTCCATTCTAGAGCCCTAACCATGCGCACGTCCCTGTACGCTGATGATGCAGCGGTATTTATTAACCCCGTTCGAGAGGAGATTTCTGTGACCTTGTCAATCTTGGAGGCCTTTGGATCTGTTTCGGGCTTACGGTCAAACTACAGCAAGTGCGCAGTTTACCCCATTTCCTGTCATGAGATAGCCCTGGACGCAGTCCTGTCAAACTTCCCTGGTGCTCGTGGCAGCTTTCCTTGCAAGTATCTTGGCCTACCCCTCCACACGAAAAGAATTCGGCGTTCTGACTTCCTTCCGTTGATCGATAAAGTTCGAGCAAGGCTGCCTTCCTGGAAAGGCTCGCTGCTCTCCAAAGCAGGCCGCCTCACATTGTTGAACTCCGTTCTGTCCGCAATTCCAACCTACTTCATTACGTTGTTCAAACTTCCAAAGTGGGTCGTAAAGAAAATCGACAAAATCAGACGATCCTTTCTTTGGAAGGGTTTGGAGGATGCTCCGGGCGGTCATTCCTTAGTGAACTGGGATTCCGTTTGTCGGTCCAAGCGCCTCGGTGGGTTGGGAGTCCCAAATTTGCAAAAATTTGGGAGAGCCCTCCGCCTTCGCTGGCTTTGGCACGAATGGAAGTCCCCCGACAGGCCCTGGGTGGGCTCCCCTACGCCTTGCGACGAAAGCGACATGTCACTTTTCCGTGCAGCCACCAGAGTCACCGTTGGCAGCGGCTCCAAAACTGACTTCTGGAAAGACCGGTGGCTTCAGGGCTCAGCTCCTTGTCACCTTGCTCCTAGTCTTTTCCGCATTGCCAAAGGGAGAAGCCGTACCGTTGCTGAGCTTCTTCAGGACAACAAGTGGATTCACTCTGTGAAGCACCTCAACAACATCACTCAACTGCGAGAATATATCGGGCTTTGGATCCTTCACCCGGTTGTCCTAGATCCCAACTCGGAGGACGACATCACGTGGACACTCTCAGCATCGGGAGCCTACTCTTCCTCTTCAGCTTACCACGCTCAATTCTTTGGCAGCATCCCCAATCGCCTGGCGCCCCTTATCTGGAAAGCTCAAACGGAAAATAAATGCAAGTTCTTTGCCTGGACGTTGGGGCATGGCAAGATCCATACAGCAGACGTCCTTGCAAAGAAAGGGTGGCCTCATCAGCCCAACTGTGTCCTCTGCTCCTCTGGTCACGAGACGATCGACCACCTTTGTGTCCACTGCCCCTTTTCGCTGGCGGTTTGGGAGGAGTCCCTGCGTTCGTCACAATCTTCTATTACAATTTGTCCAATCAACTTGAGCTTTCAAAGCTGGTGGATTCAGGTGACTGTCGGTCAGCCAAAGCGCTTACAAAGGGTAATCGGCGGCCGCATAATTTATACGATCTGGAATATTTGGAAAGAACGCAACCGACGACTCTTCCAGCATCAAAGTCTCTCAGTTTTGCGGGTGGTGGAGATGATTGCTTCTGATATTGCCCTTTGGGCGAGCGCTGTTTCCCTAATATCTATCGAGTAGTCTATCCTTGTTGAACTCCCCCCTTCCTTCCCTCTCCCTTCCTTCTCCCTTTGTACAGTGTACAGTCTTATCTTTTTAATGAAATGGCAGTGCTCCTGCCCGTTCGTTCAAAAAAAAAAAATGTCAAATACATTTTTAATATTTATGGCTGCACAATGAGCATCCCGTTCTTACATATGCTTAATGGCTAATGGTTGCATATAGCCATTTCTGGTTATAATGTTGTATCAAGAAGTGCATTTATATCTGTACTTGCTGATTGTCGATCATAACCAGATTTCCCGCTACTTTTCCTAATTGCTAAACTAATATGAAGTTCCACTCAATGTTTTCAGCTTTAACATATGTCTGAGTAGACTCAGATGCAATGCCTGCATTTTTTTTAAGTTGTCTATACTGTAGATTTGAGATACTTGTTTGCACAACTGTTTTCATATGGTGATGTCAATAATCTTAATCGCCTGCACTTTGCAACCATGTCATGCTCCTACACCAGCCTGGACCTAAATCCTAGAGTACATTTTCCTCGGTAATAATGAGCTTATGAATCTGTTTTAATGTCATAACTTTGAACCATTAAAAAAATCATATAGGCTTGGTCTGAACGTTAGAGTACATTTCGTCGGTAATAATCATATGCTTGTGGAATGATGCCATAACTTCCATGCCATTAAACAAACACATAGCTATGTTGTTTCTTCCTCATTTTCATGTGGTTATATAATAAAAGGGCTAGGGATTTCTTTAACCAAAATCATGTATCTACCGAGGATGACAAAATTAATTGTTTTCAAAATTGATGACATACTACTAAACAAGGTGTGATTTATTGTTCTATCTATTTATTTTTTTTATTGTTACAACTGTCAGGTGTTATATTGCATTGCCTTATTGCTATTGCTTCGTGACCATGTAAATTCTGGTTACGATTTTTTCCAGTTATGTTAGCACCTTTTCAGGTGGAACTGTCAATTATAGTTTTCCTTTAGTTATTAATGTACATACTTTTTTTCGATGAAATAATGTCACCCTTCAGTTTCCTTTAAATATGGAAACTTAAACATAGGCACCATTTGGTAAATACATATGTTTTAAATAGCACAAGAAATTTCTTTAGCCTTTGGAAACCCCTATTATGATTAAATTCAGATGTCATGTTTCTGCTATCATCAAATTAATAATTGATTATGAATTGCTTTGGCTTTGTAGTTGAAGATTCTTGATAAAGATTATAGATATGAATCAGATAATAGGTTCACCCACTACTTGCTTCAGGTCATTTTTTCACCTCTTTTGACTCCTTTTCTGATGTCTAGATAATTTCAACCTATATACTTCTTATGATTTAGCTATTCTGTTTACCTCTCATGACACCTTTTCTAATGCCTACTCCCTGGATTTTTATTAATTTCTTACATTATCAATTTGAAAGAGCCAAATTAAGTAAATGAGTTCCGCATTGCGCATTCAGCAGGGAGTGTCCCCCATTATCTGACATTGGCCTTTGGCCATGTTTAAGGTTAGCCTCACTAACCCAATCCAATGAATAGGTCATGAGTACTAAGAGGACTTTTTTTATATTAGTTGCCTATACTTTTCCTAAGATCATGCATCTCTTTACAGCAGGGTGGTGAGACGATCCCATTAATATACTCTAGATATATATTTGTTCCACCAGAGATAACAGGTTTGTCCATGCCTTCTGTTTCCTGTTTGCTTTCTCATGCTTAGTAAACCTTTTCCTCTAGGTAATACCTCTTACAGTTTTTTTTTCCTCTGTAATGGTTTAATCAACATTGTTGCAGTGGACAGGCCGTTAAAGATGGCATGTTCCATAGTGACACGTTAGCTGCTCTCACTGGGACTAATGTGCATAGCCATCTTGAACAGAGTTAGATGTTCGGTTGACTGAAAATACATCAGCTACATTTCTTTACCTAATTTCGGTTTCAACATCACCATTCAATTTGTACTCATCGACTACCATAGTTGTGTATAAATGGTTTATCTCCCTCCCTCTATATATATAAAAGATATGTATAAATTATGACAATCACTTGGCGTGTATCCCATACACTTGTGAGTGACCATGCATTCTCAATTATCATTTGAAAATTTTCCTGTGGGATGCATGGTTTTGGTTAATTATTGTAGTAGTGTAGCATGGTTAACCCGTGTCATCGGCTTTTTTACTTTTTTTCTTGGTCTATATTGATTAAAATATATCATTGCATAAAAAAGTTCTGTCTAGACATCCTATAATGAACATTTCTAAAACCATTGGATATATACGAAACAGCACAACATACAAGCAATAGGTATGGCAAATATCTTGAAATGGCGCACCATGGGTGCGCTAACCTCACTAGTATATCTTAAGCCACCCCAGGGCCTGCAGGCCCACGCAACACCTGACCCACTTAGTGCACACCTTATAATTATTACACAGTACTAATGCTACATACAGAGGACTCATCGACTCACGTGACAGAGGCACGCGGGCAGGAGTTCATCAATAGCTAGGGTCGGCCAGATCAGGGCACGGAGGGATAAGCGGCACCGCCGTTGATGTTGATGCGGTGTCGGTCGACGCTAGCAAAGGGGCTATAGAGGAGGCTAGGAGGAGAGACAGAGGATGGTGAAGAGGTAAAGATCGTCAAGCAGGAGAGGGAGGAGAGGAGGAGACAGAGACGCTGGTGTTAGGATTACCTAACAACAATTAGTTTTAACCAAGTGCATGAACACGAATATTAATGCAGAACATAGATTGGTAAATCACCATTGAGGGTGTTGCTTGATGTTGCCATCTCGTTAGCTCGGCGAAGATCGATGCACAGGGAGACGTACGGATGTTGTACGTACGGAACAGCAGCTTCTTGCTCCTCGATCCAACTCCGTTTGGCTCCTGGATGGCGTAGACAGCGGTAGACGGCCTTCCCAAAAGCTCCGACACGATCCCACGAGATCGGGTTGGGGTTTTGAGGAGGTTAGTGCTAACGACGCGATTAGATCGTGATTAGCTTAGGTGATATCTCAATGTCGCGCCCTGCCTCCCTTCATATAGTGTGTGCCGTGCCCTGGGGGGCCGAAACCGGTTAGGACTAGAATTGGTATCCCCGATCAGGACTCCTTTAAAGATAAGCTCAATACGAGTGATAACCCATTTCCTTAATGACCGTACGGACTAGATTAGTCCGAGATTAATCCTAACATTCTTCCACTTAATCGAAAGACTAACATAAGCCCTCTCTCGATAAAACAGTATTAGTCCGAGATTAACTCTAACATTCTCCCACTTAATCGAAAGACTAACATTCATAAGCCCTCTCTCGATAAAACAGTATACCAGGGTAAGCGTTACAAAATCCATTAAACGGTCATTGGAACTTCTGTACCCATAGTAGACTAATTCTATCTCGATCAGTATACATTCAGCTCTTACAGGAGTGGTTTTCTTTGTTGGCCCTTATGTCCAGAATCATAGACAATGCACCCCATGCGCGCAACATAATCACATTAGGTATAGGATGCTAAGCCTTTAGTAAGTGGATCACGAGCATTGACTTAGTACTTATATATTTAATTATGCTCGATAAAATAATTTGATTTGATCTTGGATCTTATCTTTCACAACATGATACTTAATGTCAATGTGCCTGGCAGTAGCACTTGGCTTGTTGTTTAAAATGAGCGGTTTAGAAATACTGTCGACCACTCTTAATCCTGAGATAAAATTCTTTAGCCATATGGCCTGTCCGGTAGCCTCATAACATGTCACGAACTTAGCCTGCATTGTGGAAGATGCAGTAATTGTTTGTTTAGAGCTTTTCCAAGAAATAGCTCCTCCTGCGAGTGTGAAGATATAACCTGATGTCGACTTTTTAGTATCGACACAACCCGCAAAATCAGCATCTGAATAACCAATAACCTCAAGTTTATCAGATTTCTTATACGTGAGCATGTAATCTTTAGTGCCTTGCAAATAACACAAAACTTTCTTAACGGCTTTCCAGTGGTCCATTCCTAGATTTGACTGATATCTGCCAAGCATCTCAGTCACAAAAGCTAAGTCAGGGCGTGTACATGCTTGAACGTACATAATGCTTCCGACAGCTGAAGCATAAGGAATCAACTTCATTTGATCAATTTCATACTGATTCCTAGGACACTGAAACGTCCCAAACTTATCACTGTTTACTATTGGGGCAGACAAAGCAGAGCACTCACTCATATTAAATCTTTCGAGTACCCTGTCTATATAGGCTTTCTGAGATAAACCCAATGTGCCTTTGGACCGATCTCGGTAAATTTCAATACCAAAAACATAAGAGGCATTACCAAAATCTTTCATATCGAAATTTGAAGATAGAAATCTTTTTGTCTTGTGCAACAGATCCTTATCGCTGCTTGCCAGTAATATATCATCAACATATAGCACAAAGATAATGAACTTATTGCCCTTGAATTTAACATAAATACAGTTGTCAACCTCATTTTCCTTAAATCCAAATTTTCTTATTATTTCATCAAACTTAAGATACCATTGCCTAGAAGCTTGCTTTAAGCCATAAATTGATTTCTTAAGACATCCCATATGTTCTTTGCCTTTCACAACAAAACCTTTCGGTTGAGCCATAAAAACATTCTCATGCAAATCACCATTAAGG
Source organism: Raddia distichophylla (assembly GCA_005191435.1). Classification (NCBI taxonomy): domain Eukaryota; kingdom Viridiplantae; phylum Streptophyta; class Magnoliopsida; order Poales; family Poaceae; genus Raddia; species Raddia distichophylla. Next base: position 7,490 of record SPJY01001434.1, read on the forward strand.
AACGCGGTTTTGACATCCATCTGTTCAAGCTCTAGGTCATAATGCGCTACAAGCGCCACAGCAATTCTGAGTGAGTCTTTAGATGAGACAGGTGAGAAAGTATCGTTATAGTCAACTCCCGGTCTTTGGAAGAAGCTTTTAGCCACGAGCCTAGCTTTAAACCTTTCGATATTTCCCTTAGAGTCACGTTTAGTCTTGTAGACCCATTTACAGCCTACTGTTTTGACTCCTTTAGGAATTTCTGCTAAGTTCCATACATCATTTGTGCTCATAGACTTTAACTCATCTTCCATCGTTTCAAGCCATTTAGACGAATCTTTACTTATCATGTGGCATCTTTATAGGAAGTAGGATCATCTACTTTTTCTATGTCGTTCACGTCTTCATTCATGTAAACAACATAATCATTCATAATAGCAGACCTCCTGTCTCGCTGAGACCTTCTCAGAGGTACATCAGGTGCAACCGGGGGCTCATGAGGTTCAACATTAGGTTCTTCATTAGGCAATTCATGACCCTCATCAGCAGGTGCATCAACGGTGTTGTCGACCAGAGGCGCAACAAACTGAGGCATAGGAAGAATAGTCTCTTGAATTGGCGGTAAGGAAATATTAACCCACCTTTCCTCAAGATCTACCTTTCTAGGCTCTAAGCTCTCACTGATTTCATCATCCTCCAAGAAAACAACATGTTTGGTATCGATAAACTTAGTAATACGATCTGGACAATAAAACCGATATCCTTTAGATCTTGAAAGATAACCAATGAAGTGACAACTTATTGTCTTAGAATCTAGTTTCCCAACATTTGGATTAAAAACTTTAGCTTCAGCCGGACAGCCCCACACATGAAAATAATTAACGGTCGGTTTTCTGCCAGTCCGCAATTCATAAGGAGTTTTAGGGACCGACTTACTAGGGACCCGATTCAAAATATGTGCGGCTATCTTTAATGCTTCCATCCATAAACTAATAGGTAAACTGGAATTGCTGAGCATGCTCCGCACCATATCTATAAGGGTACGGTTTCTTCTCTCAGCTACTCCATTTTGCTGAGGTTCACCAGGCATGGAATATTGGGCAACTATGCCATTTTCCTGAAGATATTTAGCAAAAGGTCCAGGAATTTGGCCATAAGGGGCATGTCTCCCATAATATTCTCCCCCTCGATCAGATCTTACTACTTTAATTTTCGAATTAAGCTGATTTTCTACTTCAGCTTTAAAAACTTTAAACTTATCTAAAGCCTCAGATCTATCACGAATAGGGTAAATATAACCATAACGGGAGAAATCATCAGTAAATGTAATAAAAGAATCAAAACCATCTACCGATGTAACAGGAAAAGGCCCACAAATATCAGTGTGAATCAATTCCAACAGTTTTGTGCTACGTGTGGCTCCTTTCTTAATTTGTTTAACATATTTCCCTTTTATACAGTCAATGCAGTGGTCTAAGTCAGAGAAGTCTAATGGGTGGAGTATCTCTTCCTTAATGAGACGTTCCATCCTCCCCCTCGAAATATGGCCTAAACGACAGTGCCACAATTTCGATGAAGTCTCATAATCTCTTCTTTTGCGTTTAGTAGAAACATCACAGGCATTCAAAACAGATTCATGTAGGGAAAGCATATAAAGCTTGTCTTGTCGGATGGCAAGACCAACATCTTTGGAATCAAATTTAATAACACACTTATTATTCCCAAATAGACATTGGTAACCATCATTATCCAACATAGACACAGAAATTAAATTGCGTCGCATGGTAGGAACATAAGCGACATTATTTAACTTAAGTACGAAACCACTATCTAATACTAAGGACAGCGATCCGACAGCTTTAACTTCAGCTTCCTTTCCATTAGCGACTCTAATGCTTCTCTCCCTCTTTCTTAGTGTTTGTACGGTAAGGAATTCCTGTAATGAATTGGAAACGTGCACAGAGGCACCAGAATCAATCCACCAAGTATTAAGGGAATAATCAGCATAAAGTGACTCATCAATAAAGGAAATTGAATCGTTACCCTTTTTAGCGAGCCACTTTAAGAAGCCAGCACAATCCTTCTGAAAATGACCTTCTTCCTTGCAGAAGCGACACTTTCCTTTTGATGAAGAGTTGTTTGCAGCCTTATTTTCGTCCTTGGGAGCATTCTTGGACTTCTTTTTAGGCTTATTATCATTATGGGCCTTTCTTTTGCCATTGCCAACAAAATTGACAACGTCTTTTCTTTCGGCCCTAAGTCTTTCTTCCTCTTGAACGCACATGGCTGTAAGTTCACTCAAAGTCCACTGATCCTTCTGAGTACTATAATTAATCTTAAAAGGAGCATACTCAGGGGGCAGTGAGGTCATGATGAAGTGGACTAAGAACTCATCAGAGTTTATCATCTCCAATGCTTTAAGCTTACTTTTGATGTCAATCATCTTCATAATGTGCTCTCTAATGCTACCAGATCCATTGTACTTAGAGCTTATGAGTTTTGAAATAAGTGTACTAGCATATGCTTTTGATGAGCCTTTGTAATGCTCTTCAACAGCATCCAAGTAATCTTTGGCATTTTCCTTATCAGGGATTGCTCCCCGAATGCCCTCAGTAATTGAGCTTTTAAGGATTTGGAGTGACAAGCGGTTAGACCACTCCCACTTATCAGCATTAAGGTCATAAGTCCTTCTCAGGGAAGCATGATTGGGCTCACTAGGGGTGGGAGCCACAGGGGGATTAGACCTGATAGCATAATCCAGATCTAAAACCCCAAGAGCAATCGTAATCTTCTCCTTCCAAGAAGGGAAGTTATTGCCAGTTAGTTGTTCAATGCCATCTATGGTAGCCATAGCAGTTGAATTGTTGAGAGCTGCGTAAATGAAATAAAATCGGCAATAATTAGCTAAGCATGAATTTAACCTACTTTGGTCCGATTAAAAACATGCAATATTTCTCAAATTCGCATCACCTTTGGGCAGAAACCAAAAAGAGACAATATATCCAAAAATGACATGTAATCATACATCAACTTTGGTCAGAAGTATAATTACAAGTCATTAACTTTACCTCCAGATTAAAACTTCTTTTGTTTCCATCTTAATCAGAGACAACAACGTAATTTGTTTGCTAAAATTGCCATAAAATTAATATATATAGTACATGGATAAGAGCACGACATTAAAAATACGATCAAAAATTAAAACAGTGCATATAAATAGGTCATAAAATAAAGAGTTAATTCCTTATTTGCCATCGCCGAACTTCGCGGTTCCTTATTTGCCACTGAAAAATTTTAGCTTCCTTATTTGCCATCCGCTTAAAGTTCGATGCCTCATTTGCCACTCCCGTTAGTTTTACTGTTAGATTTAACGGATTTTCATTTAAATTTGATAGAATTAAAAAAATTCATTTAAATTCATCAAAATTCAATAAAACTTCATTTAAATTCGATATAATGATAGAATTTCATTATATCGATAGGACTTAGAAAAGACACCGATAGGACTTGATATGCCTTAGCCTTACTCTTGGATTTCCCCTCGCGTAGATGCAATCGAATGTGCCTAGAATTTACTCGAACTTTTGGAGAGATGGCAGATGTGTAAACTTCACAAGATGGTGGAAAATACACCTGCCAATTTCGAACAAGCTGGTTTGGCCGAGTGGTTAAGGGGGTAGACTTAAGGTCTTCTACACATAAGTTCGCGTGAATTCGAACCCCACAACCAGCACTTTTGATTGACTATTTTTTGTTGTTGCTTATGTTTTTTAAGATGTTAACAGAATTATTTTTTCCCTCCATGTGTGTAATTTAAAAAATATTTTTGTTGCTTACGTTTTTTTAAAAAAATTACAGCTACAATTCCTTTTTAGATACCCCACTGGTATTTTCTCCCCTTCCTTTTCTGTTCAATTTTGATGAATTTAAATGAATTTTTGTTGAATTCTATCAAATTTAAATGAAAATCCGTTAAATCTAACGGTAAAACTAACGGGAGTGGCAAATGAGGCATCGAACTTTAAGTGGATGGCAAATAAGGAAGCTAAAATTTTTCAGTGGCAAATAAGGAATCACGAAGTTCGGCGATGGCAAATAAGGAATTAACTCTAAAATAAATGAGCACTGGAAACATTAATTTTCCATAATTATTCGGCAATTACTTAATCAAACAGTGCAAAAATCATTAGCATCATTTAAACAGTAAATTGCTTGGGAGAAAAATAATCGCACTGTTTTAGCATAAAATGGCCAAAAATTGGCCTGGTCCATAAAAATTTAAGTCCACACGGCCTGGCCAACTCGTCCCATTACGGCCCGCGGCGAGAGGTGAGTCTGAGAGGCAACGTGGCCTTATCTCAGCCATCCGTTTCTGATCGAACGACCAAGACAGAGTGCACCATTTCTTAAGTGGACAGGGGGAGTGTGGAAAACCTAATTCCACTCCCCCTTCCTACTCCCGTGCGCCACCAGAGCGAGAGACTAAGTGACGGCGCGCGTGTGTCCTAGGCGACGGCAGCTGCTGTCCTGCTCGCCGGCGCTCGTGTGCGGTGTCTCGACGCTGCGCGCAGCTCCGTCGAGCCGGTCCGCGGCGCCGCACGAGGCGACGAGCGGTGGCTGGCTGCCGGGAGACCACGGCAACGCGATGAGACGCAGCGACAAGCGGCGGCGGCTCTCCAGCGACATGCGGAGCAGATGCAGAGGCCGACAGCGGAGGTGGCGGCGGGGACGAAGACCATGAGGTCCCCGGAGCCCATTAGACCCAGGTAAAATAATTGTTCCCTATTGGATTTCTTGATTTGGGGCTTTAGGGTTAGGGATTTGGGTTTTAGGGTTTCGGATTTGGGGAAAAAATTGGGGATTTTGAATCCGATCTACTAATTGAGCTTCTAATTATCTTTCCCCTTCGGAAACATCATCTTATGGTGAAATTTCAAAATATTTTGAACTAATCCGGGTCTCTAATCAAATTTGGGTTTCGGGTTGCAAACTAATTTGGAGCTTTCGCATTTTAAGTTCAACAGATTGCAATTCATCTCCTTCTAAGTGCTACCCGTGACCAAATAATGCTAATCCGAAACTAATTAACTAAGCCGTGTTAATTTAGAATTTAAAAGAACATGTACGGTTAGCACTATTCCGAGAGTAATTAGCGTTTAGCTAATCATACTTTATCCCTGAACTTGATCGGCAAACATTAATTAACATCAACGGTGTAATGCTATTTCGAAAAAAAAAGAGGGCTGGGAGCCAGCCCAACCAGCCCAACTCCCCACCTCCCCCAATAAGACCTGTGGTCTCTCCTTCTCTCTAGGACTCTCCTGGATTTCTCTCTCTCCTTTTTTTTTTTGAGAAAGAAACCACCTTTTCATTCACGAAGCTTCTGACGAATTACAAACACACCCCTCTGAAAATAAAAAAATACAACCAAGTCCCTAGAGGGCTGAGACGACGAGCACTGCCAGAAACTTTTCCTTCTCACCATGCCGTCGCTGGGAACGAAGGCTAGCGGAGTCAGTGGCACCATGAGGCCCAAATCGTCCGGCCGAAACCATAGAAGGTTATGGATCCGCAGGTCAAAACCAAGAGTGAACGAGGAGGAACTTAAATCCATCGCGACCAAGAACGAGGAAAATGAACCCATGCTACCACCCACCACCGTCATCTTCGGCACCAAGAACGACGCCGGAGTCTCCTGCATCGAAACCTTCATACCTCTTTCTCCACAAAAGTATCCACCGCAAAACGGGGATTCTGTCCTCCTACCAACAACGCAAGCTCAGCAAAAGCCAACAAGCGCCGCCGAGGTCCACAAGCAGACACCTTATTCACGGAGAGATATGTCGCGCCGCTTGCAAAGAGCGAAGAAGCAGAGGGAATTCCAAAGCCGCCGAAGAGCCGGCAAGAAGAAGCTCCGCCCCCAACGATCTCACAAACCCGAACGCCACAAACACCTCCAAAAGCAAAAACCTAAAACTCCTACCACCACCACTACTACTGTACCTAAACAACCACCGCCTAAATCCGCTCCTTTGCTACCCAGGCCAGACGAACGCCGGAGAAGACGAAGAACATCAGATCTGGGCGGTGAACTTGCGCCGAGCCTCCTTCCTGGACACCTACCGAGATGGCCGTGACCGAAGCCGTAGAAAAACCCAAGCGAAGACACCGACCGCTACAGTTCGGAGCGAGGTAGCGGAGGCGATTTGGGGGCGATTCGTCTCGCCCCTCCAGATCCAGCCGAGATCGCCGCCTCGGCCGGCTGCTCCGGCGCCGGCGAGGTGGGGTTTCTGGCGGGGATCATGGAGGGGCGGGCTTCTCTCTCTCCTTTTATTCGGTCTCCCCCAGCCCATGCTCCTCCCTCTTGCCCTCTCTGCTGCCGCCCCTCCTAGCGCCTCCTTCCCCAGCCGCCGTTGCCTCCTAGCACCGCCTCCTTCCCCCAGCCGCCGTCGCCTCCTCCCCCAGCTGCCGGCGCCGCTGTCTCCAGGCAGCAGCCGCCGCTCCTCCGGCGCCCCATGGCCTCCCCATCTAGGCGTCGCCCTATGGCCGTGGTCGCCGCTGCTACTCTAGCCGGCAGTGAGAAGGGAAGAAAGGAGGAAGGAGAAGGAAGAGGAGGAAGAGAGGTGGGAGAGGAAAAGCTAGGGTTTGGAGCTCCACTTTTGGGTAATAAACTGAGCACTCTCCCTGCCATTAGTCATCATTCGAGTTGGTTATGTTAGACATGTAAGGGATTTGGGGCTTTAGTGTCGAGATTGCAATTTGGTGGAAGAATTCTATGTGCAGTAGCTTGTATCCGCTTTTCAGGTGATTTCTAGTAGGAACGGGAGGATGGCCCTATAGAATGAAATTTAGTTCATGTCCTTAGCTTTTCAACGAGCCTAAGAACGCATATTTTGGCCTAGCGGTTTAGAAGTTATGGCTTCCGAAACGTTGCTGTCCGGCGTAGGCCGCGACGAGGTTTTGGTTAAACTAGTAACCTATTTGTTCAGCCACCTGGTAAGCTAATGGTTGAGGGTTGGGGAAAATTGGGAGCCTAATGGGTTAAAGGTTGGAAAGGATAAGGGCTAGATGAAATACTAATGTAAATATTGCTTAGCAAGGGTATCAATTCGGTTGATTGCCATCCTTTAATGTGTAGGTGACAATTCCGCCTCGCCTGGTAACTAAGGCAAGTATATGATGCGATGGTATGATAATGTGTGCCTGAATGACGGTATGTGATATTTATGCTTGATTTTAATACTGATGATAATGTGTCGATGAATGGTTGTGAGGATGGTGATGCTAGTTTGATGCCGATTGTGCTTTACTTTTTATTGATGATGATATTGTAATGCTGCATAAATGAATAACAAAGATGTAGTGAATGTATGCATGGATGGGGATAAAAATGATGGAATGATAATGAGAATTGATGGTTAATCATGTTTATGTTGCATACATTCATGAAAGCATGCATACGAGCCAGGACGGTGAGAAAGTCATATAGCTTGATCGGTGAGCCACGGGCCCGGTCGATGGAAAAGCTATATGACTAATACGGCGTGCTCTTGATAAGACCTACAGAGGTAGGCACCCCCACGGGATGGCGGGGAAGTCTCATTACGGTGAGCACCTCCACGGGATGGAGTTAGAGCGATACATCGACGGGTGTACGCTCAAATACCGGTGCGCGCAATGTCAAAGATCATGATGCATCGCATCGCATTGCATTGCATTGAACAGTGTGTTGATATATTGGAGTGGTGATTAATGATTATGTTGGTAGAGCTTATATTCATGCTTAAACCTTACTATTATATACTTTGCTGAGTCATGGACTCACCCTTACTCTTTGTTGTATTTTAGGTATCCCAGAACGTTGACGCGCGGGGGATGGGTAGCATCACACACACGTGTGCATCACTTCCACCGAACCAACTAATTAATAACTAATCTTGTATGCATAAATAAGTGGCTTGAAGCTTATCTACCTCTCAAATAGCCATTGGTTAATCCGAGCTAGTATTGTGTCTATGCTGTCTCTTTTGGTAGTGTGTGATGGCGGTACTGATTCGGGTGAGGTGGTAGACTTTTGATTCAGAAATGTTGTTGGACTACACAAGTGGATGTGATGAGTTAGGTATGTGTGTGTGTGTGTGTGTGTGTGTATATATATATATATATATATTTTGGGTAATATGTGTGATTGATGATGTGGATGTCGGTAAGTGGCATCGTGCGTTCTTTATATGTTGCTCTAATACTCTTGATATGATGCGGATGCATGGATGAATGATAATGATGGATTGGTGATGGTAAAGATAGATATTTGTTTTATGATTCATGCATATCATGGAAGCATGCATACGAGCCAGGGCGGTGAGAAAGTCATATAGCTAGCTAGTCCGGTGAGCCACGGGCCCGGTCGATGGAAAAGCTATATGACTAATCCGGCGTGCTCTTGATAAGACCTACAGAGGTAGGCACCCGCCACGGGATGGCGGGGAAGACTCACTCCGGTGAGCACCTCCACGGGATGGAGTTAGAGCGTTACACCGACGGGTGTACACTCTGATAGCGCGCTAAATGGAGACATGACATTGCATCGCATCGCACTGCATTGCATTGATGAGCATCTGGATAGTGAGATGAATGGATGATTGGTTAATGAGAGGAATGGCTAATGAGGTTATATGTTTTATGTTCTGTCTTTGTTATTATATACTTGCTGAGTCATGGACTCACCCTTGCTCTTTGTTGTATTTTAGGTACCCCAAAACGTTGACGCTCGGGGGATGGGTAGCATCACACACACTTGTGCATCACTTCCACCGAACCAACTAATAATAGCTAATCTTGTATGCATAAACGCCATTTGTTAATCTGAGCTAGTATTGTGTTTATGCTGTCTCTTTTGGTAGTGTGTGATGGCGGTACTGATTTGGGTGTGGTGGTAGACTTTTGATTCAGAATTGTTGTTGGACTACACCTGTGGATGGGATGAGTTATGTGTGTATATATATCTGTTGAGTTGTATTTTGTTTGCCTGCTGAGTGGATGTCCAAATTACTGGGCAAGTGCTGCTGAAATTTTGTAGAAATTTAGGACTTGTTAGCATCTTGGGCTTGTAGGAAAGCCGGGGTGTTACAAACAGATAGCAACAGCAAGCGAAAAAGCTTTAGCCGAAAACTAATTAGGGTTCTAATCGGTTCAAGACGAGGTTAATTTGCTCTGATACCAAATGTTAGGATTACCTAACAACAATTAGTTTTAACCAAGTGCATGAACACGAACATTAATGCGGAACATAGATCGGTAAATCACCATTGAGAGTGTTGCTCGATGTTGCCATCTCGTTAGCTCGGCGAAGATCGATGCGCAGGGAGACATACGGATGTAGTACGTACGGAACAGAAGCTTCTTGCTCCTCGATCCAACTCCGTTTGGCTCCTGAATGGCGTAGACAGCGGTAGACGGCCTTCCCAAAAGCTCCGGCACGATCCCACGAGATCGGGTTGGGGTTTTAAGGAGGTTAGAGCTAACGACGCGATTAGATCGTGATTAGCTTAGGTGATATCTCAATGTCGCGCCCTGCCCCCCTTTATATAGTGTGCTGTGCCCTGGGGTGCCGAAACCGATTTGGACTAGAATTGACGTCCCCGATCAAAACTCCTTTAAAGATAAGCTCAATACAAGTTAGAACCCGTTTCCTTAATGACCGTACGGACTAGATTAGTCCGAGATTAATCCTAACAGCTGGTTGTCATGAGCTGCGCGTAGGACTTCTTCAAGGTGTCCATTGACATAGCCAAGGAGACATGGATCGTCGGTAGAGAGAACGCGATCCTGCACTGCCGGAGCTGGAAGAGATGATGGCAAGATCATTTTTCGTGAGCAATTTATGTGTGTTCTTAACTATTTACTACTTTTTTGCCTCCCTTTTTCTTCGTGAGAATTACTATTCTTTATATATTTCCGGTGTGATGGATTCAATCAACAAGCAGCAGATTGTTCTTGAGAAGGCCACCATGTACATGTTGGTCTCTTTGCAAAACAAGTTCCTGCTTTGTAAATATTGCTGAAATATCCCTTGCATGGTGAATAGTAATTTCCCTATGGTATATAAGAAGCAATATATAAGGTGAGCTGTATAGAAGCTCTTTTTTCAAGTGCAATTTCTCTTTACATTAGAGAGTAATTATCCACTGCTTTACCTTTGGTAATGATTGGTTTAAATCTTCATGATGAACATTTCAGAATATCTTGTTTTTTTGTGAACCCGGGATGATTTGCTTCCATGGTACGCTTCTGCTCACTGCTCAGCTCGAGTTAGCTACTTAGCTGTGAGGAAAGGTAGAATGTTTTCTTTATGAACACTGGTTGTCTGATTTAGCTGCAATTTTTCCTTCATTTTGGGCTAACAACTGTTTGTATTGCGTGAAAAGGCCATGTTTCTAACAAGATTTGTACTTATGTACGCTCATCTACAATCGCTGTCACTTATTATGATTGGGCATAAAGGAAAAGTAGGTTACTTAATAGCGGATTATGGGGTGATTCAATTTTGTTGATTCTTTGTTCCCTTTTCTATCATTCCTTCCATGTCACTACCTACTAGCTGTCCTTGTTTGCTGTAATTTTTTCACTACCTACTTCTTTGCTGCATCTGATGGTTTTATGTCACATATTTAAGTACCTTTTGTATTTTTTGAAATGATTTATCCTACTGCATGCACTCACGTCACATGAATTCCACTGGTGTGAGCTCCTTTTTTCCCCTTTTATTGCAGATCAAGTAAATCACGGATATCAACTATTATTTGCATTTTTATTTGGTTTGACATGATGTACCTAGTGCAAGCAGCATATAATGTAAGACGTGTTTCCAATTTGCATTTCAAAACAATTTCATCATACAAAAATCTGTTTGAAACACTTATAACTGATTTTCAGTCAATATTCTGGACCGCATATATCTATCCAATGGAAGACCACTATTATATCCAATACATTTTTCACTCTCTTCTGTATATGCAATGGGTTTAAGCATGCTAGGTTCTGCATAAAAAGTGGCTGTTGGCGGTGACTTAAATAAAAAGGGATAAATTAGAAATTCTAAAGTTCCACTACTAAACAACACATAAATGTTTCCACTGCAAATAAGTATCTTTGTGTTAATCTTATCTGTGTTATGTTAGTCATAGTAATATTTTCTTCAATTGTCACTATGGTCATATTGAGGTGCACGTGCAACTTACATGTTTTCTTCTTTTCTTTTTACTTACAGGCTTGATCTATTCATGTTCATTATTCCGCCACTTATTTATAGGCTATGTTTCTTGGAATAGTCCCACCATTTTAAAAAAAATAAGTTAGCTCCAATGCAGTTTTTTCTAGTATGATAGTTACTGCCATTGTGTCAATTTAGAAGTGTTTTGGTCCACAACGAGATGTAGGGTGTAGTCTCTTATTGCTTCAGCTAATTTTAACAAGTCTGATAGGAAAAGTTAATTGTTTTGGTGCAATTATGCCTTAACGCTCAGTTCCAGGCTCCTAGGCTCCAACTGATTCTAGCATGCCCTTCATTGTGTCATGAATTTGATCCAAATAATTTGAATCTCGGTCATAGTTCCTGCGCTCCAACTCGGACTAAATAATCTTGCAACTGTCCATACAGTGATCTTGCAGGGAATAAACATGGGAGATGTGAAGAAGCGACAAGATGCTAGGATCTACATTTGCAATGGCCTATGATGCACACCAAGGTCTCAAACTCGGCATCTCAAATGTTATGAATCCCCATATTGTGTGAGAAGCTCCTTTTTTTTTGTTTCCTTGCAATTTCTGTATGCCTGCTATCTCGGGTCTTTGATGTGGTTGTTACTGAACTGCAGGTTGATGTTGCCATTGATCTGAGCCATACACAGATGATCAAGCCACAATTTCCACATTCCCAGGTAAGAATGCTCTATTAAATGATGCAGTGCTATAGCAATGTCCAGTCATGCATATTACAGTTACCCCAGAAGTGGTAGCATTAAAAATACGCTATAGGTGAATTTTGTTTCATCCATTCATTCTTGTTTTTTTTTGAAGGCACAACAACGCTGGCATTCTGTATTAAGCAGGGGGAAAACTGTACAATGGGAATAATCCCAGGGAAAAAGAAGAAACACCATCGCGCAAAGCTGCGAAGAACACCACCACCGAGGCACACCACAACACAGCCACTGAAGCAAACCACAATACGACAACGATCAACTACAGGAAAAGGTGCGACCAACAGTAACCAACAGCGCCAAGACGAAAAACGACGCCACCAACGAGGTAACGACGTTGAGAGACCGCCGCCGCCGCCGCCGCCTATCGCACCAAGCTTTCGCTCAACATGGGGTGCACAAATAATAATGCCTCCAACGAGGGAACGTCGTCAGGACGACGCCATTACTGGCCCAAAAGGGCAGGGTTTTCACCCCGTGCGCCCAACCATGCAAAACTCGCACTGAGGCTGACGAAGGACACACCCAACCAAAGCGAAAATCGCCGGTCATGGAGCCAACCCCGGAACGCCGATGCACCGCCAGCGCGACGACAGCCAGAGACGCCGCGCCACTAAAGACCGCCAACTTAGGCAGAACAGGTCACCAAGGCGTCGACCCCCAGCCGCCGATGAACCAATCCTGCCAAACATCACCGGAAGCAGCAGACACGACAAGTCCTGGACAGCCGACCGGCCGAAGAGGCCACCAAGGCACCAGGCACACCGAGCGAACCTCGAACAGCCGATGTACCACCTCAGCAGGACGACAGCAAGTCAGAGATGCCGCACCACCAGAGACCGACAACGTAGCCCGGACAGGCCACCAAGGCGCAAAACCTCCGTCGGACGACGATGCACCATCCCACCACATCGCCGGAGCTAGTAGCCATGGCGCCCGAACTGGCCAGCCAGCCGACCACCGGGTACACGGAGCCAACCCCGAAATACTGATGCACCACCACCGCACGACTACAAAAGATTGAAGACGCCACACCACCAGAGGCCGACAACAGAGCCCGGACAGGTCACCAAGGCACCGACCACCCATCGGCCGCCGATGCACCATCCTGCCCTGTCGCCGGAGCTAGAAGCCGCGACGCCTGATCTGGGCAGCCAGCCAGCGAAGAGGCCACCAACACCGCCACAAGGCGCCGTCGTGGCCGACTCCAACCACCTCGACCGGATCCGGGCCGCTGCCCGCTGGATCCGTACCACCGCCGCCGGATCCGCGCCACCGCCTCCGGATCCGCGCCGCAGCCGCCGGAACCGTGCCCCACTGCCGCACCCACGCCACCTACGCTGACCCTGCACAGCGACCACGGAGGGGCGCTGCCCGTCGAGCCGTACGCCGCAGCCACCGAGGAAGAAGAAAAAAGCAAAAGCAAAAACCTCGCCTATCTCCTCCACTCCGTGGAGAGGGCGCTGACGAGAAGGGGAGCACCGAGAGGCCCGCCGCCGATGGCCGGCTAGCCGGCGGCAGGCGCCGCCGCAGCCACCGCCGCCGGCGGGAGGCGCAGAGCTTCTCTGTGGGGGTTTCCTTTCTCTGGTTTTGGCTCAAATAGTAAGTTTTTTTCCATTCATTCTTGTGGTTCATAGCTCTGAAAGTTGGTAGCTGCTGTTTTAATAGTTCATAGTTGCCCTAAAAGAGGTTGTGCTCAACAGTGTCAATGTGATATCCTAAACCATATTTGTTGATGGGGTGTCCACTGTTACAAGAACAATCCCTTTATTAAGCAAGGCCCAATTGGTAAAGAATAAATGGTCACGGTATACTATTATAAAGAATTGAGAATCCTAGAATAAGCCTTTTTACGGGACATTGTTGCATAAATAGAAACAATCTATTGAAATCTTTTTTTTGAGTGGGAACTATTTGAAAACTTAATAGAATAACTTTTTAACTGCATATATAGCAGTTCATCTCCTCCTAGAAGTAAAAGGTAATTTGCTGACATCACATGGAATGTTAAAGGTAATATGATGCTACAGCCCAAGGTGAGGTGCACATATGATGTTTTATTCAAGAGTAAAATGCACCGGAGGTCCATTAACTTGTAGCGTGGTGTCACTTAGGTCCATCAACTTTCAAACTGCAGTTTTGGGTCCATTAACTCTTTAAGTTGTTCACTGTAGGTCCGTACCCCTTCGTTTTATGTATAGATCCGACGTGTCATGTACAACTTAAAGAGTTAATGGACCTGCAGTAAACAACTTAAAAGAGTTAATGGACCTGCAGTAAACAACTTAAAAGAGTTAATGGACCTGCAGTGAACAACTTAAAGCGTGGGGTTCATGCCACGTCGGATCTAAACATAAAACGAAGGGGTACGGACCTGCAGTGAACAACTTAAAGAGTTAATGGACCCAAAACTGTAGTTTGGAAGTTGATGGATCTAAGTGACATCACGCTACAAGTTAATGGACCTCTTGTGCATTTTACTCTTTATTCAATTTCTAAACCTTTACTAACATACAACTGTAGGTGTGTTGCTACAAAATTAGTGGCTATAGTGCACTCTATTGTTTTTTTTTGGGGGAGGGGGGGGGGGGTTCTTGCTTCAACGTTCATATCGAGTCAATTCAAATTCAAAAAAGCATTGCTTCTTAGTTGAATTTAGTGTACTGTGTGTATTCTGCATGCCATCGAGTGCTTTCCCAGGTGTGTTGCCGATGCTGGTTTATTAACACAATTTTGTACCTTGCCTTAGGCCGTGCCAGACACCACTGATTTGTTCAATTACCAAATGTATAATTGACACATCATTTTTGGCTGATTCGAGGTGATTATGATGCAAATCTGTGTGAAGGCTTTGTCTTGGTAAAGAATAAAAGGAAGAACACAACCTTCTTGGTATGTTCCTATTTATTATTAATTTTTTTTTCTACAGTTCTTCCTTTACATACTTTTTTTTCAAAGTAAAAAGTATGCCCTGGTTAGGTTAGTAACAACAGCTTCTATCATTCAACTAGACTATGGCATATCCAGCTTCGCAATATACTAGAATGTTGCTATTTGCTCGCTCTGTGTAATTTGTGGATTCCTTTTGGGATTGTAACACTCCAGTGAAGAGTAGATTCCTGCAATTGGTTGAAGCAATTTGTATCAATTAAGAATTCATGTTGCTTCAGGTTACGCCCACATACACCAGGTATTGTCATATGTGGTTAGCAATATGCACAGGGCCAGTAATAAACAACTCGCATGGTCATGGAATAAATGTTAAAAATTTCCAAAATCAAGAAGATGTTGGGAAACCGGAAAATTAATAACTAGACCATCGGTCATAAAAGTTAAGAATGAAATCCCTACCTTCCAGAAACGCATTTAGGGAGATATTTGTGGTCCAATCTAGTCCATATCAGGGCCGTTTAAATATGTTATGGTACTCATATATATGCATCCTTGAAATGGTCGCACGTATGCTTATCGTCAACTAGAAATCATGCATCTACAAAAGTTTATCTCGTAGATCGTACGCATTGAAAATTCATTTCCAGATCATCGGGGGTGAGGTCCATTCGAATGGACGGTGACGACGAACTTACTTATAAGTCATTTGATGATTACTGTACTGCGCTATGAATTGTAGTTGATCGAGCACTCAGTACCGCATGTCCATACACAAAATGGATTATCGGAGACTTTTATTAAGAGAAATAAATTCATTGCCTGGCTGCTTTTAGAAAGCTGTAATTTGCCCAACGCGGCGAGCTGCCGCAGCTTCTGATTCTGGGTGAAACATACTAGAACAGCAGCTCCAGAGAACATTGTATATATGCACAATATTCCAAACGAAAACCAGATGAAACCACTGGCTCTACCTTGGCAAAAAATGCATGAATAATAATGTTGAATTATATTAGCATATTCCGTAATGAAAATCCATGATGAAACCATGGCTCGAATTTTTTTTGAAACCTTATTTTTGGTCGTGACCCCTATGTCTCCACCAGGAATCCAACGCCAAGATCGATACTCCTAGGCAAGTATCGCATGACAGACAAGAGGGGATATCATCACACACATTATTTAGCTAAACAAAGTACTTTTAAAGGTGACATCCATATGTCTTACATAACTCACGGGCATACCCGCGTCAACATTAAAGAAGAACCAAATCATCCAGAATAGTAATCAGAGTAGCGGAAGGTAAATAAGCTAAATAAGTGCACGACGAGATCCGACGCCCATCTAGGACGCCACAACTAGCCTCACACCTTCAGGGCTCCGTTGCTCCTTGCTCGTTTCCTGAATAAAATATCCACAATACTTGTCTAATGAGGATGTGGCTCCCCAGCAAGACGTCCTTAATGCATGTATGCAGGGTGAAAGGATGGGAGGTTTATTTACTCAAAGACTTATATATCTAACCACTTTTATTAGTCAATTTTTAGTGAATGCATGCTCTCATAACCCAATTACAATATCAAAGGAAGGTACGGGATCATACCAAATCAACCACCTACCCTCTAGTCATTTGAGTTATTGCAAGAAGTGAATCTACATGTGAAGACCTTCCGTCCCGTCCGTAACCGTGGACACGGCTATCATGATAGTTTTAACTCTGCAGAGGTAGCGCACTTTTCCCACCAGTCCCGCCTCAACCCTTAGGGGGGAAACGGTACAAGGCTTTCGCCTACTCCGCCCGCTACTTCACATGTCCTTTACTTTAGGTTTCCCCGGCCCGCTCGATACACGCCGCAGAGGGGGCCCTTCAACTTATCGGTACCGGCGCGGTGCGTTCTCCATTTAAGCCTTTCGGTTACTGGTTCATACCTACTCGTCGGGCAAGGTTGCAAGGCTCACCCTAGGGCGGCGGCACAAGTACGAACGCGTAACCGAACCACCTACGAACAAGCGGTTTTCAGGACTTGTAGGATACTAATCCAGGACCCTCAGCACAAGGCCTAAGGCGTCAGTGGTTGCACATGTGTAGTTTGGTCTAGTAGTTCATAAGCATGAGTCCTTACCTAGGGGAGACATTCCAAACCAGCCTCTTACCCCGGAACCACCATTCCAGGCCTCCCCTAGCCAACTAAGTCAAGTTTTAGTTGTTTAAGGTTTTCCAAAGACTCTTGAGGTCGAAACCTCTCGAAATCATTTCAGTAAATATTTAATGGAAACCTAACAACTAAACAAGGATAGGCTAGGGAAAGTATCAACTGTTTCATCAATCGAAATAAGCAGGTCGCACCAGTAGATGACTAGTACGGGTAGGTATGCACACTCTAAAACTACATGTCATGCAAGGTAATATAAATTAAATACAGTGAATCCCCCCGTATAAGTACTCCGGTTCCAACAGTAATCAAAAGAACCTTTCATACTTATACAGAGTTCATAAAACTTGGTTGCAATATGAAGAAATAGCATCTAGACTTGCCTTGAAAGAAGTCTTTGCCCTGTGGGTCGACGTTCAGCTCTTGGTCGTCGCTCCCGCAACAGCAGCAGCAACAACCGACGTCTAGCGTACGCGGGAGACATACAAACAAATAAATAAAATACACAAAAATCAGTACAGAGAACATACTTTAGGAAATTACAGTAAAATACTAGAGGAAATTACGAAGCTAATGGCTCTGGAATCGTTGGATTTGGAGCTACGGTTGATTCTAGAGAAATATTTGAAGTTTGCGCTAAATTAGAATTAATTTGGAATTTTTAGAATTAAATAAGACGAATTTTGAACTAAGTTGGGCCAGCTCGGGATTTTCGGCCCACTCGGCGCATGCACGGGAATTTGGCCCGGCCCAAGCTGGGCGCAGCCCCGGGCGGCGGCGGCCGCCTGCTGACACACGGGTCCCAGCGGGTCGGGAGCCGCCTGTCAGCGGCAGCAGCGAGGCGCGCTATATGCATCATACTGCCTACTGTAATTTTTTTACATGATTTTCATGTATATTATTTTTTGTATCTGCAGTTGTTGACTGCTTGTAATTCTTTTCGTTAGATTCGTCTGCCGTTGATCTCTCCGCTTCGTTTGCCGAGGTTCCTCCTGATCCAGCGCACCAAGGCAAGTTAAGTAGGCAACATATATCAGCAGCTGGCCTGGGCAAAATCAAGATACGGCACGGGTGCAATCCGAGGTCGACCACGGCTCGGATTTCTCCCAAAACTTGCGAGTAAGATATCCTGGGCAATTCTAAACCAAATATAGCCAAATTTATACTAGTTTTGATCGGCAAGACGAGCTCTACACGATGCACAACCTAATATAGGGTTTGAGTAGAGGAGAAGAAAGGGTACCTCGAATTGCTCTCGGGAATAGATCGCAAAACGGCGACGGCTAGGGTTTTGGGGTAGGGTGGATTTGTGTCGACCAGAGGGCGTCTAGGGGTGCTTATATAGTGCTAATCACACAGGTCCTCGGCCAGGGGAGTCCTACTCGGTCCGGAATTCGTTTACGGACCGAAACGGACCCTCGGAAACCTAAACCGAGTAGAATTCGGCTTGGTGGGCTCACGGGTTGACTTGGGGTAGTGGGTGGCTGCCTAATAGGGGTCTAGGACGACCAGGGGTCGGCCTTGGGTTCTCAAGTGGGCCCCACGTTCTTAATTGGGCTTTCCTACACGTGAGATAACAGTTTTCGGCCTAGTTTTATTAATAAAAATATAATAATACCTTTATTTGGAATTGAAACGAGCTTCGAACATACTAACATTTGTTAGAATGTCACAAAACCTTCCCCCTTACAAGAATCTCGACCCCGAGATTAGGAAAGATCGTCGAGCAGCTCCGAAATTTCTTGCCGTAGAAATTCTTCTCGCTCCCAAGTGGCTTCCGACTCCGAATGATTTGCCTACTGAACCTTGCAGAATTTGATCTTCTTGCTGCGGGTACATCTCTCGGCCTCATCCACAATCTTGGTCGGTCTCTCTTCGTAGGTTAGATCTTCTTCTAGCTCGACCACATTGACTAACACTTGTTCCTCAGGTATCTGTAGACATTTCTTGAGTTGAGAAACATGGAACACATTGTGTACTGCAGACAATCGTAGCGGTAGATCCAGCTGATATGCCACATCTCCTCTCCTTTCTGTGATAAGAAACGGACCAATATACCTCGTGCCAACTTTCCCGATACATGGAATCTTCGCAGACCTTTCATGGGCGACACCTTTAGATACACATGGTCTCCAGCCTCGAACTCTAGATCTCTCCTCCGGTTGTCGGCATAGCTCTTCTGTCGGGATTGAGCCGTTTTTAATCTATCTCGAATCATCTTGACTTGCTCTTCCGCCTTTGTAAGATCTCGGGACCAAATAGCATATTCCGTAATGAAAACCCATGATGAAACGATGGCTCGAATTTTTTTTTAAACTTTTTTTTTAGATTTTTTTAATGGAGAGTGCTACAGATCGGGTATCTAATCCGTGGCAAAAAATCAGACGCTTTTCTCGATCGGATATTTTAGGAAACAAACACAACACCGATGTCTATAGCATCGAATCAAATAGGATTTGTTCGGTGAAACATGTTGAAACACGGGAAAACATGTCGAAACATGGGTGAGGCTTTTGAAGTGTTTCCCCATGTTTTCCCTTGTTTTGAAGTGTTTTGAAGACAAAAAATGATGCCCAGATCCAGAGCGCCACCACCACGCGGCAGCGAGCCCTCTCGGCAATGAGCCCCTCGGCGACGAGGCCCCCCACGACGCTTCCATCGACGAGCGCGGCGTGAGGAGAGAGAGAGGGGAGCAGCGCGTGGGATGGAAGGAAAACGGGTCGGGGCCTGACCCTAAGCAATTTCGTTTTTTAATCGAACTAAGAAAATAAGGGTGATTTTTTTTTTTGTCTTTCTTATTTTAGGGTGATTATATTAGTTTGTGTTTGCAACGTCGAACCTGCAACTGCACGCGGAATTAATACGCATGTACGCGTACGGTTTTGGCCGAGTGGAACACGAACACCAGGACGTACAGGCGGAATACGGAGACGGAGTACTTACTATATATGGAGATCGACGGAGTAGGCCGGTTCGACTCCGCGTGGTCCTCGACCGTAGCCAAATCGAATCGCAGCCGGTAATCACGGCCTATATCTATTAAATATATCTATTATCTTATCTATCTATCTATCTATTTCTATAATATATATAATTTCTATAACTAGGAAGGTTTGCGCGCCCCTATGGGGCGCATGTCTATGGAATTAGATAATATAGGGGTGCATGTCTACAGAATTAGACAATATAATTATCTTTTGCACAACACGGTCAAGCTTAAAAGCTAATTAAAGGATTTGAAAACAATATATATACCCTAGGAATTTAAAACATTGCAGCTTGTGAAGATGTAAAACAGTAAGAGAGGTAAAGTTCAGGATTGTCCATGATGCAAGAGAACCACTGTTATATTCTTGTTTAGGAATGGAAACTATATGCAACTTGCAGGCTTGCACCAAATTTCTATAGATGAAGAAGCACTATAATTCCTATAGGTCAAGATCAAATGATGCTGTTTCTTATGTTTCAAATATTCCATTTAAAACAAAAGGAACATGTTTTTTTTATAAAAAAAGAATTGCTATATTATATTAGAAGGGGCCATAAGCAGAAAAGCATTTGTGTCTATACTCTATATTAGAACTGATCTATATACACAAATTTAACTCTAATTAATCCATGCATTTTAGTCTAAAAACAGAGAAGGAAAAACAAAAGGAAGTGGCAGAACCTTATCGAGCTAGAGCCCACTATGTTACTGTACCAATTAAACAGACCAGTAGCACATCTGCAAAACAAAATCATAGCTCAAATAGAGTTAACACATACACTAAAAATGATTATATAAGAGCAGGTCTTATATGATACCCGAAGGTCAAGCACATCATCAATTTGTGGTGTCTATAATCACTACAAAAGAAGATATCCATGTCTAATCAAAGAGGCTTTTTCATAGTATGAAACAAAAACCGTATTAGCTCTGATTGACCATATTTTAGTAGTGATAGAATATAAATTATTAAGTTGAGAAAATGTCAAGGATAAATAACACCACAATTGCTTTTTTCTGTTTCTATTATACGCAAAATCGCTAGCATTGTATTAAACTACCTACTTTTTAGGCTAGCAACATCATGACAAGAAACATATAGAATATAGACAAACCTCATCTTGGAAGGTGGAGCATATGTGATACCATGGCAGAAGGAAAACGATGTGCTCAATCCCTTTTAAGAGACAAAAACATGGAAAACATAATTTATGTTAACAACTTTTCATAGAAAGGACTAATGGAATATAGTTAAAATTAGAGCATAACATATAATCTATATGAAGCATGACTGAATAGAAATGATTAAGAAATGATTTTGTCGAAGCAACTAATTTTCCCTTTATTATTTTCCATTGTCAGCACGATAGTGTCAATGCAAAATTGCAAATAGAGATTCAGAAGCGTGCATCATGCCAGTAAAATAAGATCGGAGTTTTTTCTTTCAACTCATGTGCATTATGTAAGCGATATATAAGACAAAGCAGAAACTCAGTGACAACAAACATATTTTTGTAAGCGAGGCTATGTTGATGAATATTTTGAGCTCCAAACCAGATAGGTTGCCCATGAACAGATACATTGCAAGAAGTATCAATAAGACCTGGAAATGAAGCATGCATATGGTATGCTAAAAGAGTGTTCGTTACACTAAAAAAGAGTATAAACGCAATACCATTCTCTCATACCGTCGCTGAATGAAATGGTTTAATCGGTCCAACGTGCTTGGGCAGGATTAAATAATCACCAATTTGATGCACCAGAACACCAAAACTTACAATATTTAATAAAATTGCCAGGTAAAGAATTAAGGTACACCTACAATATTTAATAAAATTGGCAGGTAAAGAAACATTTTTATTCCGGTGAGGTCCAAACCAAGAATTCATTAAAGCGTAGAGGATAAAATCTGTAAACTTTTTCAGCAAAAAGCCAAAAAAAAAGAGCGATGTAATAAAACATTTGTTAATTTGGTTTTAAAAATAATTTTGAAAACTCTAAATTAATTCATTTTAAATATTTCTGAAAACCTCAAAATGACTCAATATTTTTTTAGACTTGTACAACAAAAATTCTTTCATCCCAATTGTTCTTAATTCGTTTTCATTGAAACTTATTTATCTCTAACACCTATTTTTTTATGAGCCCTTATCATGAAACTATGGTTAATGCCTAAATCTTTATAAGCCCTTATAATGAAACTATGGCTAACAGCCTATATGTTGACATTCTTTTTAGTTTCTTTATTTTAACAACTAAATATTTTGATGACCCTTACCACGGGATCGTGGCTCTATTTTGTATAGGTTTGGTCTTATTTTTTTATTTGGCCAAAAAACCCAGAAGGAAAGGAAAGAATTTGCCATTTCTTAATTCATATGCAAAGTTTGATTTTCAATGAATTTTTCTAATTGGCCATAAAAAGTAAAACAAAGGGGGAAAATGAGTTATTTCGTAATCCATTTCAGAACTAAACCTACAATTGTTAGGAAGACTCATTTTTTCTATTTATTGGCAACGGGACAAGGCAAGGAAAATAAACGCAGCGGTACAAACTGGGATTTTATTATTTATTGGCATCGGAAAAAAGGTGTGGAATAAAGGCAACGGGAGAAGGTTTTTTATTATTTATTGGCATTGAAAAAAAAGGTGTGGAATGAAGGCAACGGGAGAAGGCAAGGAATATCAATGCAGCGGGACGGAGCTGGGATTCGAACCCAGCTCCAGCTCCTGGGAGCTACGCAAGCATGCTGCGAACAAACTGAGCTATGCGCCGTGTTAGCTTTGTCTTGGGGGGAAAGCAATAGATACCCCCTAGTTGGGCTAAAAAATTGTGAGATAGCTTTAAAGTTGATAAGTTAAAAGCACTCAAAAAGAGACATTCAGAGACTAAAAAGGTTTTTTTTAGATTTTTGAGTACTACTACTGGAACTCTCAAGAAAATAACTTGAAAGTATTACTTGGTATAGCTTGTACAAAATAACCAATTTTTGGTAATAGGTTTTAATTTTAATTTAATCTATTTGGTTTTGTTACAATAGAATATTCACTTCGGCAGTCTAACTAAAACAAATAAATGTTTAATACCAAGGTATGGCCATATGAGCATAGGCGAAGGCTCGGGTATTTTTGGGCTCGTAAGATATGTTACCGTAATTTATAAGGAAATAGGCCACAGATCCAAAAGATGCAAACATGACCAACTATATCCTCTGCGATCCAATTCTTTTTTGACAACCTTTACGTTAAATAAACTAAACTATGTCAACTCAATAGGCAATGGAATCCCTAATCCCAAAGTAGGAGGTAGAATCAACAATATTTCTTTTAAAAATCACATATATATTAATGACGGAAAAACTGCAAACACGATGGATTAATGTACTGACTATTACCTCACTACGACACATGTGATGCCTTTTTCCATGAAGAAACAATAAACCTGCAATGGTAGATCAAGGAAGATTAGCGTTGTTTATTGAAAACCAACAACTTATGTGAGCTCTCCATACTGAAAATATGAAACTATGAATAATTATTTACATGGTAAGATGGCGCGAACGACTATCATCATCTGATAAAAAGCAAGAGCAGCATGGCACAGAAAAATAATTTGTTTGCTTAACCTATTGGTGTTATCAGTAGTGCTCTTACCTCTTATGCATTTCGTAATTGCTCTTATATTCTGCATAGAACCCAGCTTCTATCTTTGTAAAGGCAAGAAGATAATTCAGGCACAGTAACCAGTAGATATAAAGTGCATTAAAATATTCATATGCAAGTAACCAATAGGTACCTCTACAAATTAGAATGAAAGCATGACATCAAAATTAATTTGTCCCTCAATTCTAAATATTGGCAACAATTGACATGGATATTGCTGTAAAAATCATCTAGAGAAAACGGATACAGATTAACTGTAGATGCAACAAAGCCATTGTGACACGCTACTGGCTCAGCCATTCAAGACCAGCAATAGGCAATAGACGAACGTAAACCCGCCATGTATAAAATAAATATTGTCCTTGTTCGATAACAATTTGACCACAAACTTCGTCATTTACATGAAAGATCATAACATATGAAACAAATATTTATATGATTATTTTTTTAAAAAAGATTTAATGGAACATGGCAAACCAAATCAAGATATAAAAGGCCATGAAGATAATCTGAACAAAAAGTTGGTCATATAGGAAGTACTTTTCTTACATCCTAATTCCTTGAGTCATATAGACAGTCTACCTGGTTCGATAGATAGTAACCTCTTAGATTATACAATGTCCATCAATCAGAAAATTAAGTCAATCCTATATGATAAAACAAATGTGAAGGCAAACATAATTAAAAAACTAAGTAAATACATGTTTTGCACGGGAAGGAAAACATGGAGTAATCGTACTGCAGAAACCCATTAAGAAATGTCATGTTCTAAGTGTATTGCTTCAGAACTTGCATAGTTGTAGTGTACTTGTATTTCTACCTCCTCTTCATGCCTGCAAGAAACGGAAACAAAGTCTTATCTTAGGTTAGTAAAAAACATGGAGTGTCCATTATGACATAAGGTTGTGTTGTTACATTTTTAATATAACCATCAGACATAATAGGCTAATCAAAGGGTGGCACCCAAACTGGTCATCAATGCCTATAAAATATACATACAACAAAACCAAATGAACATACCTCGTAGTAGCATTTCCAGGCTGTGTAACAAACCAAGCCCCAAGTAAACAAAGGGCGAAAAGAAAGCAGCGCTTGTCCTGTAAGCACAATGATCTACACTGGAGACCTGCACACATAAATTAAGGGGGGAAAGGTAAATAATTAATGATATCTGAGTTTGTGAGGTTAAAATCTAGAGCAAAAATAAAGACCACCTGAGAAGAAAAGACAAACCTACAAAATTAGGTACATATAACATACCGTACTTGTGAAAATATCATCCATGTCCGTCGGTCCCAAAGTTTTGCATGAACACAATGTAATAGACCATAATAATCATGGGCCAACTATTTCATGGATATGAAGGCAACATATATAACATGCTAAACAAACCAACAACACATGATTAAGTGCTCATAGGTAAAACGAAACAGAAATATGTTAAGAACCGACAAAAGCTGCATTCAATATATAGAAATACAACAAAGGCTTGATCTAAACAAATTACAATGGCTATAAGTATAAGTATGTTGTGTTCAACCTAGTATATGGCTTTTACCAAAAAGGATGATAAGTAAGGCGAGCAAAACGTGATGACCGCAATGTACAGAGCATATAAGTTTTTGTACAAACTGCAATACATAGAGAATAGTGGCTAGAGGACAACGAACCTGTACAGGGGTAGAAATCAGTTGAGCGATGTACCTGATCACAAGGAAATTACATGTATATAATTAGGTCAATAGGTACTATGGAATTTTCATTCTGGCCGTAATGAAAGCGAGGGCAAGCGACCTTTTTTTTTCCCCGAGAAGGAGCGACGGAACGTAAGCTGGAAACTAATCTACACTGTAACCATCAAACAAAGGCGTGAGCACAACTAATCTGCACATAACCAATCAGCATACGAAGAATAACACGTAGAAGGAACAGCTGGAAAGGCGTTCGCAGAGGGCTAGGCCATTGATATAGCCGTGAAAAACTGTAAATGCACTTGCAAAGCTAGGCGTTAGGATTTCAACAAAAAAAATGCTCCTAATAACAGTAATGAGTCAATACCATTAGTGTGACATAGTCCTTCACATGGCGATGGAAGGCTGAATCGAAGATGGAGGAGGAGGAGGTGGAGGCAAGGGGATACAGTGGGTAGGCGGTTGAATCGAAGGAGGAGGAAGAGTCGCGGGGCTACCGTGGGGAGGCGTGGCGGCGGCGGTGAAGAGAGACGATAAGGCTTGAGCCCCGCCGTCGCCAGATCCGGTCTCTCGCCGGAGCCCGGCGGCGGCGGATTCAGCGGCGGCGGCAGTCAGAGGAGAGGAGGGCCGCAACGGGAGACGGCGGCGCGGGCGGAGGCATGGGGAGAGGACGGCTGCGACGGAAGGGGTTGTATATTCTAACCAAATTTACTAATTGAATTTAAGCGCAGGCATCAGCACCAACCAATTTGGGTCCAAATTAAAGCTAACTCTTAGGGGATTTGATGGACACTTTGCCGTCTAATTTTTTTTTCCTAATTAGTAGAGTATGAAGCCATAGCTACAGGCGCAGATTCAGAAAAAACCTCAGTATTAATCGCCTCAATTCTTTCAAATTGGAAGCCTTGAGCAGAACAAAACGATTATAAGATTTCAAACCCGATAGAGCTCAGCCTTGATCATTACTTGTGTTCTATGTGATGGGAAAAAATTGCGTCCATGCCCATTTGGAGGCATGTGATGCATGTATGGTATTGCATACCACTTATGAACAGCATTTCATAATATAATGTACGCTTTTATAAAAATTATGTCGCTCATTCGTACAAAATAGTTTTTAGTTTACATGTGAGTTGCATTAGTATAACAACATTTCACCATATTATAATCTAGACATGTTCTATTTTTAAAATTATATCGCTCATTTGTACAAAATATTCTTTAGTTTACATGTCAGTTGCATTAGTATCATGCTTTTTTTTTTTTTTGGTGATACGTGGGTTTGTCCTATAGGTTGGAGCTCAGTTACCTTTATTTCGATGTTCACCGTACTTTATATTATGTTATGTTATTGTTGTGGAACTTAGAAACTAGCTATGCATTTGACTATTTGTGCCAATTCTACATTTCTACGTTAATTTGTGCTATATGTGTCTATTGCCAAGTGCGCAAAAAAAATTTATATAAGCCGTGCACCCCTAGTTTTGAAATCCTGGATCCGCCACTGGTAGTAGCATTCCCAGTCTGCGTAACAAACCGAGGTCCTAGGTACCGAGAAGGAGCGACGGAACGGAGGTTAGAAATTAACCTACACTACCATAAGATACAACTAATCAGCATGCAAAGAACACGTAGTTGAAACACCTGCAAAGGCGTTCGCATGAAGACTAATAAACAACAGACAACGTACACGCAAGCTAGGTACCAGTCCATCCAAGCCGCAGGCGAGGTGGGGGCGAAACCAAACCATGCACGGCCGCCGCGGCGAGGAGGGCAGACCGCGGGTGTGGGGACTTGGAGGCGCACGCCACCACGGCGGCTGCGACGAGGAGGGCAGCCGACGAATGTGGAGACAAGAACACACATGCTACGATACGACGGCCGCTGCGGCAAGCTGAGCCTGCAGGTTTGGCACTACTAGAGAATGGACATTCACAAGCGGTTCAAAAAACCCGAAGTCAGCCTTTAGAAGCGGTTTATTAGACACAAAGCTAGGAGGGCATCTTTAGAAACGGTTCGGGACACAAACCCCTTCTAAGAATCAAGGACTAGCAGCGGTTTATGCCCCCAACCGCTTCTAAAACACTACAAGCGGTTGGGGACACGAACCGCTTGTAATGCTTGGGCTTTAGCAGCGGTTCGTGCCTCGAACCGCTTCTAGAGGCCTATTTTTCAAATAGATAAAAGGAAAGCTCCTCCTATCTCAACAGAGATCACGCGCGGATGGGTTGGCTAGTTGTGGAGGGGTGAGGTTCTGGGTTCGAATCCCACCTCCCCCAATATTATTTGGCTTTTTTGACACCTCTACAAGCGGTTCCTAGAACCGCTTGTAATGCTCCGCGAGGCATCAGTCGCGGTTGCTTACAAGCGGTTCTAAAACCGTCTGTAGAGGCCTTACTAACCGCTTGTGTTGCCTGTATTCCTAGTAGTGTGGAGAGCTGGATGAACACGACATAGAAGCGGCGGTGGCGCAGTCGCGCAGAATGGGTAATAGCAGGGGCGGTTAGGGTTACGCGATGCAGGGCACATGGTCGGATCGAGCAACCAGACGCGATCGTACGGCTGAACAAAGCACGACGACGTGGGCGCAGAGTCGCGCGGCAGCACAACGAAGACACGCGTCGCGAGCGCGGTGCTGGCAAAGACCGTTGGATGTGCACGGCCGGTACGGTCATGGCTAAGCCAAACAACGCCCGCGCGGCAAGCAGCGAAACGGAAGCGAAGACAGGTGTCGCGGTGGTGTTCGCTGGCGCTAGCGCTTTGTATATGTAAATGATGATATATGTACAGAGCCAACGCAAAATCTGCAAATTTTAATTCAATTTGGTGAAATCACCATTTATACATTATTTTTTATTCTTTCCGTACATATGTACGTATGTACCGCATGCATGCGTTCATGCACATGCATGTATGTATGGTGCACGTGCACGCAGTGTCGAAGTTTGTGTCAAATACATGTATAAATATAGACATTTTATAATAGACATGTAGAATGGAGTTAAAGAGTTGCATGCATATGATTTCTCGAAGGCGAATAATGGATGCTTTGGGAAGATGGATCAATGGATTTTAAAGGTGGAGTACATAGAAAACATATATCGTGATGTGAAGGGATCGAGGTTAATTTGCATATCTGAAATACATTGGTCGGGGACAAATTAATCTCATTATTTTCGCTAATTCGACTTGTAACCTGACATAAATAATAAATTATCTATGTGAGATCATGGCCGGCAGCCCGGCACATGCATATACACATATACAATTTAAATTAGCCTATTCTTCTCCACCATGGCTTAAGAACTAACACATGTGTGAATGTTTGGGCTTATTCTGTCTAGTGGCGTTTTTAGCACTTTCTTGAAGATCTCAAAAGGAAATTTTTATATATTTTTCTCTCTCTAAGCATTCCAATAGCGCTTTCAGCTATAAAGAACTAGGCCATTCTCGTTTGCAGCGGCTAGTAAATTTTGAAATTCGTAAAGAAAAATAGAAACCTTGATCAAAATCTGAAAATATGTTCCAAGCAATCTGGTATCACACTGATCCTATTATTTCACAGCGCATAGAAAGTTCCTTCTCCGATAACTCCAGTTTCGTAAAAACGTTGCACCTGTATGCACTCTTCGGGTGACGACTCACCAGACAGCATGGACAGAAGGGACCAAAAGATGATGTATATGTTCTTCAAACCGGGATGCTGCCTAGTAGCTGCTAGCTCTCCGTAATTCTTTTTTAGCCCTTCATTTATATATTCTCATAGGTGGCCTCTATTACATGATATCTTGAGCCAGCATTCACACATTCTCATTGCCAGCTGTAGTAAAGCCATGCAACAATCAGCTCGAAACAAACTTAGATAATCCCTGCAGGACGAGCCCGTAGTTCGCAGAGATCAATCATATGATGTACATGAATTACTTCAAACCCTAAGAAATTCTTCCCTTTTGCCTCCTATTCCCATGGCACTACAGTAGCTACTACCTAGCTTCACTTCCGAAACTCTAGTCGTTGTGCACTACTTCTCCCTCTACACTATTACTATGTTGGACGCTAGCTCTCGGTGATATGTTATATAGGGAGTAATTTAATGTCTTTGTACCTCTCGGTACCTTATGGTACGTACCTTAAATCAGAACCATCCATCCACTTAGATCCAACGGCTATCAAAAGATGTAACCTCCTAATGCCGTCTCTGTCTCTATTTTTAATAAAGGTAATAAAATATAGAGGTTAATCTGGTACGTCATCTCACACTCATCGAAAAATTTTTAAAATCATTTCTCCATCTCCTCTCCCCTCAATCTCACGTCGAGGCCGGTCGCCGCCGTCGCCTGCATGCGCG
This sequence comes from Raddia distichophylla, assembly GCA_005191435.1. NCBI lineage: Eukaryota > Viridiplantae > Streptophyta > Magnoliopsida > Poales > Poaceae > Raddia > Raddia distichophylla. The sequence goes on from SPJY01001434.1 coordinate 37,183, forward strand.
TCGTCCGCACGACCTACGCGCCGTTGCCGCCACCCGCACGCCGTCGCTGCCAGCCTCGTGCACATCGATCGGCACCACCGCCCACACGCCGCCGGCGTGCCCCCCGACGCCCGCGCGCCGCCGCGCGTCCATGCGGCCTGCATGCATGCATTCCGTCCCCTGCTTATTATAACGATGATTATCAAAATCTCAAAGCCTCATAAAAATTTCAACGTATTATAGCGATGATTTCATTTTCAGGTATCAAAATCTTGCTTGCTATCCTTTTAGTGGTTTCAGTACCGGCGATGCTGGTGAAATTCAGCTGCAAATCGCAGCTCGTGTAGTCTAGCAAAGACCCATTTTTTCCGTAGCACCCAATGCCTAACCTCGGGCAATACTTGTTCCTTTTTTCTTTCCACGATACACGGCGCGCCGCTCCTTGTCAACTCCGTCGGCGCCTCCTTTCACAAATCACCATGCCTGATGCCAAGTGCCAGCAACCTGCCTCGCCTCCCAGCGCTCGCCCAGTTGCTTCGCTTTTGAGCTCACGGGGTCTCATGGCCGTCTTCGCGCCGCGGCTCAACGCCGGCGCCGACACAGCTGCCTTTGTGACTGTCCCGCCCAGCGCCGCGCCGCCACTACGGCCGGTCGGTCTCTCCCTCTTCCTTCTTATTTTCTCCCTCCCTTTTCTTCGTTTTCCTTGACAGGAACGAGATTTGGATTTGTAATTTTGGGGATTTGGGGGTAATGGGAGGAGGCGTGAATGCGTGATTTGGGGATTTGGGGATAACAATGGTAACGGTGGATGTGTAATTTTGGGGATTTGGGGGTAATGGGAGGCGTGAATGCGTGATTTGGAGATAATTAACAATGGTAACGGTGGTCGTTGTCAACAATCGTGTTCGTGCTCACCGACCAGAGTGTGGCCACGCTCCTCGCCGACAAAGGTGGTGACAGCTTGTGGACGGTGGCGCTGGTGCAATCCTGCGGCACACCCCTCACCATCCCGCTGCTCGTCAAGATCGCCGCCATCTACGCCGGCATGGATCGATTGAGTACCCAAAACCGACCCACATTTATCGGGTGGCTTGCATCTAATATCCAACCCATTTCTAGTAGAAAAAATTCAGGTACTACCCGAACCCAACGGTAGCAAAAATTCTAACCGTTTTCAAACCGCCCCTTTACCGGTCGGGTATCCAACGGATACTACCCGACCCGTTTTCACCCCTAGCTGCCTATCATGCCGCCTCGCCGTCTTCCTCCACCATCGACCATCGCGCTGTGTTGCCACGGCCATGCACCTGGAGCCACCTCACCATAGCCCTCCGCAAATTTTTGTCTGTTCATCTGTGAAGATTGGTGCGTACCGCCATGAGATTGAAAGCGAGAGCGCTGCCTCGTATCTAGTAGTTCCTCTCCCCAAGCTCTCAATACAATCTCATTGCTCACCTCATAACAAAAAAAAAATCTCCACGTTGCCTTCCACCGCTGGTAGCTCTTCGTTGTTCTTCTTCTTTTTTCGATTGATATGATTTTATGGTTATGGTGACATGTGGGCTGTGGATTTTTTTCATGTTGTTTCCTATGTCTTCATGGCGCTGGAGAGCATGCGAGAGAGTTCATAAAGACAACAGGAGATTGGTTGATTGGATCTGACGATGTGCATGCGAAGAAGGACCGAGGTGGATATGATGGTGATGTGCTGGAGTAGCTAGACGTCTCCATGGTGTTACATGAGCTAAAGGGGTAAGAGGATTGAGGTAAAAAGTTTGGGGATAAGGAAATTTGGCCGCAGCAAAAGAGGACACAGAGGAGAGGTCGAGAGAGGATCAGATCTGATGCTAACTCTAGAAAGAAAGGAGGCGTGTGGTGGAGCTGTATTCCACGAGTATTTTGCGAGCAGTAGCTTCTTCATTGTCATGGTGCCTCTAGAGATTAGAGAATTGCCCCCTGATCTGTATTTGCGATTTTCCTCTCCTTTTCAGTGTGGAGCTCATTCACAACCACTTTTTTTAGTTTGTTTATAATGTTCCCCCCTCTTGCGGTTTGTGAAAAAATGGTTCTAGTGCACTGAAAATTTGTTTCTCCAATCTTTGTAGGTGTTTAGCTCTGGTGCTTGAAAATAATTCATAGTGAAGTGGAATTTTGGTTATTTTTTCCTGTTACTTATGCTACTTTTTCCATACAATTTCGTTGCGAAAATCTTACACACTATGCTGAAAAATTATAAGTATGCATTTTCTAGTATACCTAGCTGCTCAATTGATCTTTTAAAACAATGGATATTCTTCTGCTGTGAAAATCTGTTCCTTGAAACAGAGTAAATGATCAATACTATACTATGAAGTGGTATTTTGAACTTTTTTCGGTTACTCAAGCTAGTTTTTTCACACCATTTTTGCTGTGAAAACCATATAATTTTTTTTTAAAAAAAAGTGTAAGTATGCATTTGTTAAGCATACATACCTGCAAATTGACTTTTTAAAACAACAAATATTATTTCATTGTAAAAATCGGATAGATCTGTTGTTTGAATAGTGTAAATGTATCAATGCTAACTGGTTCGATGTAAAGTTGTATTTTGATTTTTCTAATTACTTATGATGTTTAATATGATGTGGTATTTTTTTATTTTTTCCATTGCTTTTGGCCGTTTTGTCATATCGTTGCATTATGAAAATCACTCGAAAAATTGTAATCAATTGTCTTCATATCTTTTCCCTAGCGTTGTGTGCCTTTGGACTTTTTTTCCCTAAATCTGGCCAAGATATACATAAAAGACCGTATTATTTGTTCGTGAGTGGCTTACGAGCTTCCCCTTTGATGAATTTACATTCAACTTGTTAAGTCATCATTTTGCGTGTATCTTTGAGAAGATTGCCTACCTGTCGTATGCCACATAGTACTCCCTCCGTTCCATAATATAAGGCATATTTTGATCGGAGAAAAGTCAAACTTAGTAAATTTTGACCATAAATAAATCAAATAATATGCATCGTTAGTATACCAAAGTTGTACCCAATTGTTCATATTTCAAAGCGCTTTTTGATACAATATTATACTGTAACAATTCATAATATATAATAGAGGAATCTAACAGTCAAACTCTACCTTTAAAGACTTTTGTGGAGTCAAAATACGCCTTATATTTTGGAACGGAGGGAGTACTAAGCAATGCAGCAATACTCATCCAAAATCGCCTTTGTAAGGGGGTACAAATAGTTTCCTTTAATTTTGTACCAAACGATAATACAATACAGGCGACTGCCAGCTGGGAGTCTCTCCCATAAAATTTATAGATGACAACACAGGTCTAGATTATTGAACTTGCAGATCACGTGGTATATATCTTGTCTCCAATGATCACGCCATCGAGAAGGGTGTGGTGTCTGCGAGCTCCAGTATTGTGTGCCGGCGTCACAAGGTAGCTAGTAAATGGTCGAATTGTGATAGCGCCCGGTTACAAGGTGTGGGGGTCCTTTCATAAAGTGTCGAGGAGCAAAGTGACAGAGAGATAGAGTCCGGATCAGTTAAGTTTGGAATTATTTTATCTTCGCTTCTAGATTAATTAAATTAATCTAAGTTTGGAATTATTTTATCTTCGCTTCTAGATTAATTAAATTAGTTGATTAATTTAACAATTAATTACGAATATATATAAAAATTAACTAGAGCTATTGCTTTTTTTTTAACGCCCAACAGTAACCCACGCCGCATTGAAATTCCGGGTCACACGTCTGAATTAGAACCCGGCATAAGAATTTTTTTTTTCCGCTTGCCTCCTATCCCCATAGCAGTGTACGGTAAGTGTAACAATAGACGATGATGATCATATGAACGTACAATGCATGTTGGCATTGATCACCTTCACTTCACATTGCAGTAGGGCACATCAGTTAGCACACTGCACACATATATGTTTCCAGAAGGTGCAACGGCTGAGAGAATATATGTAAGCACACCGGAACCGGATGCAAACATAGCGCTCATTCTCTTCCATAGGCACCATGCTATCCTACATGCAATGATGCAAAAGAAAAAAAAAACTGCCATTTTTGTTCAAGTACCGTCTCTCTAAACACATGCATAGATTTGCATGTGAGTAACGTCACATTGCCAGGGAAGACCAGCTCCATAAGGGATCACGGTCGTGTATATATAGGGCAATGTGTTGTATACTC
>SPJY01001434.1:65483-117788 GCA_005191435.1 Raddia distichophylla
CAATTCCCGACTCGGATACGGCGACGGCTCGAAGACACATTCTAGACGTCATCTTATTTCTTCAATTCCCATTGATCCAGAAGGAATTTCGGGATGAGACTGGATGCGTTAGAAAGATAATTTCGTCATCTTTCCGTGAAGCCCAAGAACGCCCAAAACGGAGTTCGGATGTGTCCGGGACATCCGTTTGAAGGCAGGCTGCGCGAGAAGATCGCGAATCTCAGCAAGCACGTAAAACCCATCTGCGAAGGTTGCGGCATGCGGATAGGCCGTGGCACACCTCCAAGTACATCAAGGATCAGCAAGGAGCTTCTCCAAACAATCGACGACCAACACTTCTTCCGGATTTGGATCCGATCTAATCCGAGGAGAACATCGACATCGCTTCGTCTGGACTCCCGTTCGGGTCGAGGAACGCCGTCGCCATCTACTCCCGAGTGGTGCGCCGGGGGCTCAATTCTCGACTTGGATATAGTGAAAACTCAATCAAGGACTTCAACAACGCTCCACTCGGACTCCCGGTCGTGCTGGGGAACGTCACCGCCGCCTACCGACAAGTAGTGCGCCGGGGGCTTAATTCCCGACTCGGATACGGTGAGGTCCCGATGGAGAACGAATCTCGGGTAGTGACCGTCATCAGCAGCAAATCACTCAGACTCAATCAAGGTGTCCATCGTGCGGCGCCGGCTTCATCAACCGCGGGAAGATGATGCGATCTGTTCTTGTTCAGATTCTGGACGAAAATTGTATTGGGATTTTCCGTCGACTCAGAAGGAGTTTCGGCATGATATAAGATGCGTTGGAAATCTTATCTCGTTATCTTTCCAACGAATCTAAGAACGCCTGAATTCGACTTCGGATGCGACCGTGGCCCCTTCTCAAGACAGACTGCACAGGGAGGTCACGAATTTCGGCGAGCTCGTAAAGCTCGTCGGTGCCGGCCACGGCGTGAGGACTGATCGTGCCACATCTCGTGGGATGTTGAAGACCAGCGAGGACTTTCATCGACCTTCGTCAACCCACACTAACCGCGCGGAGATTATTTACGACCAAGGTTCAAGAACTCGCTACTCGGTACTGACTCGGTGAGGTACCGAGTAGCGAGTACTCGGATTACTCGGGAGTACTCGGAAATTACTCGGTGCCAATTACTCGGAAAATTAATATAGGATTAGTAGACATATATTGACGTAATGATGGCATATCTTCTTTCATATGACTTAATGATACTTGTAAATCTACATGTATGAACTATTAACACAAAGTAGAGTGCACGTTACGACTTACGACATATCGCAACTCGCAAGTTCGTAACATATGACATATCGCAACTCGCAAGTTCGCAACATATGACATGATCGCATGAATACATGATAGATAATACACTAAAACATCATAAAATGTCCGCAAATCACAACCAACAAGCACTCAAAGTTTTTACTCGATCAACCGAGTTGGCCCTTCTCGACTCGGTGGGGAGGCGAGTAGCGAGTACTCGGCGAGTACTCGCCGAGTAATACCGATTTTTAGAATAGTGGCCATAACCACAAACACAATCATCCTAATATGCATCTACCAGCCCTAACTGTCATCTGTCATGTCATATTTGAATGAAAGTCATGAATGTCCGGTGAAAGTCATGAATGTTCACCAATCCGTGGCGATTAGCCAGAAGATTTGTTAAGCCTAAGTCGGTCTAAGCAAGTTTCACACATTAGGTAGGGTTAAAATGGTTACCAGACTAATCATAGCCTAACAAGAGCAATGACAATCAAGACATTCATTTAGGCTAAACAGTTCAAGGCAGGCATCTATAAATATAACATGATTAAGAACTAGGCAGTCTATTAAGCATGCATCTTTAATAATTAAACAACATAGTTTAAGGAAAACTAGGTAATGAACATGATATTAGCGATATTAATTCGCACTAGGGAAAGTCGCTGTCTCTCCCTAATACGGATCACATCTAAAGAGTAAGTGTTAACTCGCCTTGATCCTGTAGGTGGTGCTCTTCGGCGCCCCCAAATCTTCCATCGGGATCGCCTACGTCTAATCATACCAACAAACCAATATTTACTTACTCATGCAAGGGAAAACATGATGCATGCACGATCTAGGTTAAACCCTCGGCATAAATACCAAGGTCGATTAGCGAACCTACCTTGCGCATGAAATGCAATGCATGACACTAGAATTAATAAATAGTATACTAATATATGTATATATATATATTAGGCTACTAATCCCCAAAATACGGTTTCGTATGATAAGGTCGCAAAAGGTGATTAGGGTTTCTCGGCAACAAGAAATGACGAACATCGAAAATTCCCTCTATGATCGAGGTAAATTTTAACGAAGTTGACAAAATGCTAAGGACTCCTAAGTATACGAGACAAACCTAGGTTATACACCTTTATGGATTAATTTTTCCAAATTCAACTCTTGGATAAATTTTAAATCAGAGCTGCTAATCAATTAGTTAATGTTTATTAAAAATCTACCATTATGATTATATTTAAATTAATGTGCAAATGCAAACTATTCCAGAAATATTTAAAGCATTTACCCAAACATATTTTCTAGAGGTCAGTTGGTGTCAAATTCAATAATTGGAAATAACCAAAAAATTCCCTAAAGTTAAATTAACTTTTCAAATATGAGAAAACCTACAAATTTAACTGTAAGTACCAATTTTTCCTTTTACAGAGGTGGATTTTATATTTTCATAAAACCGTACATGGTCTCTGGTATTTGCCTAAATTTTTCCAGAATTTTTAGGAGCTTTTTGCTATTTTAAATAAATATAAACCTAATTCTAGAATTAATAAAGGATTTAAATCGCTGGAAAAGACTATGAACGGTTCGGGCCGAGCCAACCAACGGGTGGCCTACTAGCCAGATACGGCCCACGGACCGCTTTGCGCGTAGCGCGCCCGTACGGCTGGCGGCGACGCCGAAGGCGGATTTCCAACAGGCGCCATCGCGGGACGAAGGCACATTCGACGCCGGCTCTTCCACTAACTGTGGACTACATGGGCCCCGGGTATCCTCTAGAAGGCCCATAAGGGAGCAGCTAGGGGGCGATCCGAGTCGGCTGATTGGATAAAGACCACTCGAGCTACGGTTTACTTGGGTACCAAGGAAGTTCCCGAGGATATGATCAAGCTCCATGTAATTAGGAGATCAATACATGCATATCATGTAACGGCATAACAGAATTAGGTACCGTGTATCACGTGCTACCATGTAACTCTATCTCCCCCCACACTATATAAAGGGAAGGGGTAGGGGCCGTAGAAAACGACATCTCATAGTCTCAACACCACAGCACATACATTGTCATCATCTTGGTCATCTTGCATCCGCATCTTGATCAATCATAATCCCAGAGCACAGGAAGTAGGGTATTTCCTCCGAAGTTGAGGGCCTGAACCTGTATAAATCCCTGTCTTGTGCTACCATCTAGTTTGGTTCTTGCTAACGCCCCCTCGTACAAATTCATTGCCGACGGTAACCCCCAGTTAACCATCAGTCGATCACTGATGGTTAACTGGGGGTTACCGTCGGCAATGAATTTGTACGAGTTAGCAAGAACTAAGCTAGATGGTAGCACAAGACAGGGGTTTATATAGGTTCAGGCCCTTAACAGAGGTAATACCCTACTTCCTGTGCTCTGGGATTATGATTGATTAAGATGCGGGATGCAAGATGACCAAAGGGGGTGGCAATGTATGCGATGATGCGTACGTGAGATCTATATGCCTATGGCCTCTACCCCCTCCCTTTATATAGTGTAGGGGGAGATAGAGTTACAGGATAGCACATGATATATGATAGCTAATTCTGTTATGCTGTTACATGTCACGCATGTGCTGATCTCCTAATTACATGGAGATAGATCATATCCTCAGGAACTTCCTTGGAACTTAAGGTGTGCGTAACCCGAGTGGTCTTTATCCCTAATCAGCCGACTTGGGTCGTCCCCCATCTGCTCCCTTATGGGCCTTCTAGAGGATACCCGGGACCCATGTAGTCCACATCGACACTAACCCTGACAGACGGGACCGGGGCCCCACTGGGCAGCGACTCAACGTCGAGTCCTGAGCCAGCGAATGGCAAGGCGCCCTGACTGGTGGGACCTACCCGACATTGAACCAGAAGCTTTGTCCCTACACGAATCTCAGCGCCAAATCTAACGGCTCCTGGGTCATCTTCTATCTCTGGCTCGGAGGCCACGTGGCGCGCGATGCGGCGGCGACTCAGGCCCACTGCGGCCATGTGCGTGCGTGCATCGGCATCTATGGCCTACTACAGTTCCAATAATGCTCGCGCCGAGGCCGATGGTGGCCGAGCACGGCGGCGCGGTGACGGCGGCAGCGCAAAGGCTCGCCGAAGCAAAATAAGCCGTGGGAGGGACCTACAGGCTACGTGCGTGCACGGAGAGCTAGAGGGGGTCGACGCAGTGCTCACCGAGGCCTCAGACGAGGATGAAAATCTTGAAGACGGCTGGCGGTAGCAAGCGCCGGCGGTGACCGAAGCAGAGGAGACGTCGATCCGACTACCAGATGCTCCTCAATAGAAATTAGGGGAGGGGAAATGGTTAAGAAGATCTCGGGAAGCACTAGGTGAGAATAATTGTACAACGGCTCACTGTTTCGCCGGGATTGGTTCGATGCCGGCGACGCTCGGATTTGGGGAAAATAGCGGAAAGCTTGGGCCGGCGGGGCAGACGGGGATTTATAGGCATCGAACGGTTGGCTGGCTAGAGACACGCTTGGTGAGGCAGGGGAAAGCTAAGTGGCGACGGGACGGCGCGGGACGCTCGGCACGGCTAGGTGACAGAGCACGGCGTGGCGCGGCGAAGGGACGGCAATGGCGGGGCCATGATAGCCGACGCGACGCAGAAGGGATCGGCGCGGCACGAGGCGGCCAGAGCAGAGCCAACAACGGCGCACTGGGGTGATGGGTGAGCGGCGATGGTCCACGGGCAGGGAGGGAGAGAGAAATAGAGAGGAGAAGAGAGAGCGCACGCTACAAAAATAGGGTCCACATGGCAAGGTTCAAAATTCAACCAAAATTTGAAATTCGCGCAAATTTGAAAAGTCCCCCAAATTGGGGTGTTACAAACACATCTACGCACCATATGTCAGTTTAATCAATTAACAATTTTGACAAAATCTAGAAAATATATATGACTACTAGGGAAAGCCTTACCTTCGAAGAAACCTGCTCCTATTGGCAATTGGAGGTTGACGGAGTCGGGCTACGCTCCCTTATGGTCCACCAAATCTAATGCAAGTCACGATCACACATTTTTTTAACAAAGGGTAGGAGAACTGTATTCTATTGATAAAAAAGAGTACAAAATTTGGGGAACAAGCCCTCCCCCTAGGGCTCCTGCGGCCATTCACATCCGCAAGTCGTCAAGGAGTTGGTGGAAGATGGGACGTTGGCTGTCTTATTGTCTGAATATGCGATTGTTACGCTCCAGTCAAATGTGCCAGATGGTTCTGGAGACCAACGAGAGGGAGCCTTGCTTCGGTCTAGCCCAACGGATTACGTCTGCCCACCATTGAGTGAAGTTGTTCGTGTTCCGCCAGCTGTCTGGCTAAAGAAGATATGCACACATTCAAGATGATGTAATTAAACATCGCCGGAAGATATGCAAAAATGAATGTATGAGCATGCATGCATATGACAAACATGTTTTATTATTTAATTATGAATTTTGGAAGTTTCATTTTATTTATGAAATGACATAACTATTATTTTTATTTTATATAAATTTTGCAGAAATTTGAACTCCATTTTTAGATTATATAAATCATTAGAATATTATTAAATTCATTTTAAATACAGTAAAATTTTATGAAATGATTCATAAAAATATGAGATTAATACTGGAGCTAGATGACGACCCCATCTATCTACTGGAACTCGTTTCAGACTTGCTCCACGGCAAACGCAGCAACCAGCAGGCAGCGGCTGATCGTGCGCGCCGGCGAGGACAACGATGCAAGCTGTGCATGTTAGTAGAAAGGCGTGGTCGGCTTGGATGAGGACGACACCAGCGACTAGTGGTGGGAGTTGGGCCGTACCGTGCCTGCAGCCTGTAGGTCTTATGTTGCTAAAATGAAAAAGTTGTTTATACAAAAAAGATGCGTTCCGACATTATCTACAACTTTTGTGTTCAACCCAAATTCATCCGACCAACATAAGACCTCGAAAATGGTGAATTACCGAGGACGGTGCCATCGGCCAGATAGCAGGCAGCGCCAAAAATATTTTTTATAAATTCATACATTGCTCAAATGAAAAACTTGTCTACATGAAAAAGATGCGTCCCTACATTATCTACAACTTTTGTATTGAACAGAAATTTATCCGAGCATTAGAAGACCACGAAAAATATAAAATACTGACTCGTACCTCTTTTTGGGCCGGGCCAGCCCAAGCACGGTTCGTACAGTAGGGCCGGGCCGGGCTGCACGTCGTGCCTGGCTTTCAGGCCCAGCCCAACACGTCATTTTGGGTCATGCCGGCCTGGCCCATCAAATCTCCGTGCCGTGTCGAGCCGCGGGCTTGTTTTTTCGGGCCGTGCCCAGGCTAGCCTGTTTGGCACGGCCCATTTCCTCAGCTCTACCGGCGACGGCAACGGCATGCAAGCACGGAGTAAGAATGGCTCATCGGTGACATGCATGTGGTGGCGGCGAGCACCAGCGGAGGTGAGAGTGAGACCCCGGGCATCGGGCCATGCATTTATGTCGGGGAAGGCATGGGGAGCACGAAAACGTCATGTGCACGGCCGGCACTGACGAGGCTAGCTCATGGCGGCCGCAGGACATAGGATCAAGTAGAAGAAAGGAAAGAAGGTGGAAAGATGAATATGGAGGAGGGAGCTACAGCTACTCACCAAATTCACCAGCGACGAGATGGATAAGGTGGGGTTAAATAGGAGGGGGGCGGGGCAAAACTGGTATAAAGCTGAGGTTGCACGGGTACATAGGCAAATAGATAAATGACAACAAAAAAGAAATAAAGAAAGAAAGATAGGGGGAGGGCCCACATGCAAAAGAAAGAGAAGAAAAAGAATGACCTACAGGCTACAGGTCCGGGCCTCCGGGGTAAGGACTAAAGGAGATAAGAGAGACAATAAAATGAGACTTGACGAAAATAGTTTTAATGGATTAATTTATCTGCAATTGAATTTGAAGTAATAAATTATTATTTCGGATTGGGGCACCGCAAGATCCAATCGTAAAATTGAGCTGTTAGATGTAAACAACCTGCGGTTGAGATGAAGTGTGTCTTCCAAGGTAATTGAAAACTGGTGCTTTTAAAGGAGTAGAGATAGAGATGCAAACGCCATGATGCAAATGGATTTTGAGTTTGAAAATAAGAATATTACAATTATCTTCGTCGACTCACCTTTCATGACACTTTTTGCAGATATTAATGAGTGCTTGACACCCAATATTTGTAATGGAACTTGCATTAATTTTGAAGGAGGCCACAATTGTACTCCTTGCCCTCGTGGAAAATCTCTTGATCCTGTAGAAGAGCAATGCACTTCCACTAAGCAACGCAAATTTATTTTGGGTACGCAATTACTAGTACTTCAAGTCACTAGCTATATATTTTCATGTTAAGGTTATTTTTATAAACCTTTTAGTCTAAATAAATACAGAAGAATTTAACCCTGATAATAGCGATGTCTATATAATTACTTGATCCAGCTGTTGCGATTGGACTTGGGTCTGGTTTTGGAGTTATAGCGCTCACATTATCGGCAATTGTCTTTGTTCTCCGATGGAAAAAGCATCTGCAAAAAAAAGTTCGAAGGGCATATTTCAAAAAGAATAAAGGTCTACTCCTTGAACAATTGCTCTCATCTAACGAAAGTGTAGCACACAACACAAATATATTTTCTTTAGAGGAGCTAGAGATGGCAACAAATAGCTTTAACTCAACACGTATTATTGGTTGCGGAGGACATGGTACAGTTTACAAGGGCATTTTATCAGATCAACGTGTTGTAGCCATAAAAAAATCCAAAATTGTGGAGCAAAGTGAGATTGACCAATTTGTTAACGAGGTGGCCATCTTATCTCAAATCATACATCGTAATGTGGTGAAGCTTTTTGGTTGCTGCCTTGAATCTGAGGTACCTTTACTTGTGTACGAATTCATTTCCAATGGCACACTTTATGACCTTCTGCATGGTGATCTAAGTATCAAGTGCTTGTTGACATGGGATGATCGTATTAAGATTGCTCTTGAAACCGCAAGCGCTCTTGCTTATCTCCATTCTGCTGCGTCAATACCAATCTTCCATCGAGATGTGAAATCTGCCAACATATTCTTAACCGACAATTTCGTTACCAAGGTTTCAGACTTTGGTGCTTCAAGATCGGTTTCCATTGATGAAACACATGTGGTCACTATTGTACAGGGAACTTTTGGATACTTGGATCCAGAATATTACCATACAGGACAATTAAATGAGAAAAGTGATGTTTATAGTTTTGGTGTGATACTAGTTGAGCTCCTAACAAGGAAGAAGCCAATCTTTGTCAATTGCTTTGGTGAAAAACAGAACTTGGGTCATTACTTCCTTCAAAGGTTACATGATAGGGCTACAATAGAAATAGTGGATGCTCAGATCATTGAGGAAGCAAATCAAAGAGAAATTGAAGAGATAGCTTCACTTGCAGCAATGTGCCTAAAACTTAGAGGAGAAGATAGGCCGAGGATGAAAGATGTGGAGTTAAGGTTGCAACATCTAAGAGCTAAGATAACAAAGAAAGGTGAACAAAGGATACAAGAGGGCATCCAATGTGAGTCGTTATTACTATACAAGTCAAACTCCACTTGTCGAAACCAATACAAGGAGTCTAACACAGTCGCTAGTTCACCAAGGCAAGATGTCACTCGATCATATACCATGGAGCAAGAACTTGTTTCATGGTCGGATATACCTCGCTAAAATGTTTATATTTTCATAAACTATATTCATTGTTATCAGCACAGAAACACTTCATTTTGTGCTTCAAGAGTAAAATTTTTAAGAAAACAATCAATTATATTGGTTACATTTTCTTTAATGGATTTTAATTGTCGTACTCGAGAAATGGCCATGAGATGACAAGAAGAAATGGATAGGCATCAGAAACGTCACCCACATGTCGCTGACTGTAGTAGCGCAATAGTAGGACCTTTCAAAAACTTTTTTTGATCGAACGGACAAACGATCTGCCATTTCATAATGAGGGCGTGAATTATACACTGTTCAAAAAAAACATAGACACAGCTAGGGGAAGAAACTCCAAAGAAGATTCAGATGGTTCTGGTGGAGCCTCATGCTCCAACCTCTAATATCCTTGTTAACTCGGTCTACCACCAGCCCAGGCGGTAGGTCAGCATTCTAGAAAGTACGCCGATTCCTTTATTTACAGATGTTCCAAATGGTAAGGATGATCTAACCGTCGAGAGTATACTTGGCCTCCTTTCTGGATGTGAGGGACGTGACGCACAACCACTAATCACAAAACTTGTCAGTGGTGTCTGGCAAGGTTATGCCAATCGGCAGGACGCTCGACAAACGAAGACAGAGAAAGCACAGTGGGCAGCAATGTGAATCTGTCCATATGGTTAATTAGGGACATATTTAGTTACGACGGACGTGAGCGATCCGACGTGAACATGCGAGCGTCCTATGCATGTGTAACCTTGGCACGGGCCCGAAGCAATTGTTTAAACCCATGTGACGGGTAATTGTATAATTATCTGAACTAATATGCAAATTATGACCAGTAGTCATATTAGTTTTGCAATTGCATTATAACTGGAAGTAACATTGGTTTGCCTGAAGCAGAATAATCCCAAATACGAGATAATAGTCTGTTTGAAGAAGTGACTTTTAAAGATTGTGGTGGGACCGCATCTATATCGTCACTAGCGTCTGAAGTTGCTACAACATGCTTGAAGCCATGCGCTATTGGAATATAATCACACCTCCGTAAAGTTATTGTCACATGAAGTTGACTGTTATTTGTCATACATGTCATATTAATTGTGTTCCCGCAGAGTAGTAAAGTTTTCATGCAAATTATTGATATTATCACAATTATGTTAAATCTGAAGTTTAATTAGATATATGGTATGAGTAATTGGGCAATAGTAAAGAAGCTAGACTTTGTAACCCACAATTTGTTGGGATGATTAGTAACCATGCATGAGTGCGTCGCCCCAGTAGGGTGTGCGGCAACGTAGCACGGGCATGCCACCTAGCACGAGCATATGATAGCCCAGAGCAAGTGCGTGGCAAATAAAATATAAGTCTAAACTCACTGCATATAGTGTTAGCCCCCAAATGGTAACGCGTGGAATCAAGATATTTTTCAAATATTGTCACCACCAAGCATGCACATTTGATCTCCTACCTGTAGTTGGGGACTTTGGACCTGTAGTTCCATTAGTTTTGTGCTTGTAAAAGGGGATTGTGTAAGTATGCCATAGTAAAAATCGAATCTCGGCATTAGGGGGAGAGAAATGCCCATATTTCATGTTAAATGCCTACGGGATCTTGATTGAATGATTCACACACTAGTTAATACTCCTGTACGCTAGTAGCGAGAAGTGCTGCTGTACGCTAGAAGCGAGGAGACTGCCAGATATTTAAAGGAGTTGAAAAATCATTTACCCGTAGTAAATGAGTCACTAAGAGTGGAATACCCATGGTTGAATAGAATATCCACCTTTGCGAAAATTGACTTGTTAAGTCTTGGTCTAAAGTCTGCAGGGACGCCTGTGGGTCTTAGATTCAATGACACTTGTCAAACAATTGCTCATCACTCCTGAAATTCTCTTAAAGAGAAATTAACATGAAGGTAATGAGCCTGCTGGAGAGGATCATAGTGAAAATGAATACCCAGCAAGTTAATGCACGCATGTTATAGTGCTGGGAATGCGGGACGATCAAGAATTATCGTTTTAGGAAATAGCGAAATTCTGGTTAATATTGGAAAGTGCTCATTTATTAGACTTGGAGAGAAAATTGTCGACACATATTGTTTCTCTTAAGTTGCAATGATAAGGATTCTAAATTAAGTCCATGACATGGCGCCTGTAGCGTTTGTATCGGGTTATATGGCAAGCAATTGAGGATGAACCATGAGATTAATCGAAGTTTGAGAGCCAGTGGCTCTAATTCTAGGTCATTATAAATAATGAGGTGGTGAAAGTCCTGATTCAAAGGTCCCCGAAGCGACCCATACTCTCTTATGTGTAATTAAAGTTCCGCTAAAAAGTAACTCTGACAGATGATATGAATAAACATGCAGTTTATGGATTATGAATATTCTTGCTGAGATCCGAGTAGAACTCATTATTCTTTGAGATAGAAGATGGCAAAATTACGACATATTAATAAATCTCATACCTGATAATCTCTTCCAGAAGTAAGAATTCTTTCTTGAAAAAAATGAGTTTTCTGTAGAAACATAAGCATATCCCGGAAGGAAGATTAATTACCAGTCGATATTTGATATACACCAATGGTTTTTCATAGTGGACGATGACCCATTGATACCCGATACTGTAAGTTCGTCACATGAGTACTAGTGATATGTATCCCCTGCTAGTAGTTGGAAGAGTGGTGGTGTTCTTTATTACCCTGATGGTATAAGTTTTTACCCTGAAGGTATGATGTAAATTGGTGATAATGTCAAATGGATTGATCCCCTAATTGCTAAAGTAAGACTGGTTATAGTGGTACAACCATATGTGTAAGACCTGTTGAATAGGCCAATTGATTGTAGTTGAACCACTTGGGAATAATTACAATATTGATACCTAGTAGATCTGATAGATTATATCTAGAAGATATGTGAAGTTGCAATCAACTTTATCCACATGCTAGCATGATGCCCTGAAGTCGAACATACTTGTTTAAACTTAAGATAATATGAGGTTTTAGGATCAGAAGTTTCTTGCCTCTGTAAGCACTTAGTGCGGCAGCAACCAGAAGTTTGGACCGATACTAAATTGTCTTTAGGGACCTGCTGAATATGAAGGGTCTTGGGTTGTTTGTTAATCGAGAATCATGTTGGGTTATATGGATGCAGGGTTCATGTGTAATCTGCATATCGTTAAATCTCAAATTGTGTTTTAAGATTAGTGCTTTATATGAAGCATCGCGTGTGTGTTTGGCTTTAAAGGATGGTGACCACATCCAAGAGTTATGTGACATGAATACTATCCATACCCCATGTTTATCCATTAGGATAATGTTGTTTGTATTGCAGAAGTGGATAGTGTTACTTAAAGATTAAGCTATACTGTTCTCTAATTATTTTGTTCATACTTTTCAGAAACGTAGTGTGATTAATGTACAGAAGACATCAAACGTCGGAAGGCATCTGGGATGTGTCATCCTAAGGGGGAGCATGAGTTAAATATTGATTCGCGTAATATGAAACTCTAAAAATTTCATTTTTGTCAAACCCAGTAGTTTGACATGACGATCAATTAAAATATTTTATCACACCACAAAATAGATCCAGAAGATTTATAACGCAGAGGTAGAGTAGACCGTATTGATTCTGAAAATCAGACTCTGAAGGTTATATATTGTACTCTTTTTTTCTTATATGAGTTTTTTCCATTGGGTTTCTCATAGCAAGGTTTTTAACGAGGCAATATTGCAATACAGTATGCGTGTGCAATGTACTCTTTTCTCCAATCCTTTTTTCCCACTGGATTTTTGGATGGAGTTTTTGACGACGCATTGGCATATCACGGTTTAGCTCAAGTTGGAGTGTTATAACCCTAGGTGATTTATGGGCCAGAAACGCATCCAAACCCTAGGGGTATTATTGGCAAAACCAAATGTAGGATAGACTATATATATGAAACCCCTTGTAAAAAAGAGAGATCTATCAATAAAGATTATTGTGCTTGTCTTTTCTCTCTCTAGATCTGTGCCTCCTGTTATTGTGATTATGTTTACGTGTGTGCGATCACTGTTTTAACAGAGCCATCACCATGCAGGTGTGGCGTGGCTGCGTCCAAGTGCGCCCCGACTCCCCGAGCCCTCCCAGCGAGCGCGGGCATTGAGCACGAACGACGTCGAAGGGCAATAGCGACTAGCTCCTGACGGTCAAGGTCCTCGTCAGCTATGTTGTTGTCAAAGTGGATCAACTTGTTAGGAAATTGCCGTGATCGGGCCCGTCCTTGGCTAGCACGCGCCGTGGCTGTGGAGCCCTCCACAGGTAACTTGCGGATCAAATCGAAATCCTGTCACATGCACTATATATTTTGAAAAGGTTTCACTCTATTGTACAGAAAATCAAGAAAGGTAATAAAGATTTCTCTTTTAGATCTCTATGTTTTTTGAGACAAAAATCACTGTGTTCTTTCATGCCTATGATTGATATCTTAAACTACACCCGGTAGCTAGTTTGCATACCATGTTATCACCACAGTGCTCCGATGGTTGGATTGATCCCGACGAACATACTCCGTTCCCCTTCCCCTCGCTACAGTACTCAGCAGGTGTATTGCGGGCGACCGGGGGGGTTCCGCTTTCCGGCGCGGCTCCGGCCGTCCCCCTCGTCTACGATGGCCGTCGGGTCGTCGGAGATAGGGTGGGGCCGCGCGCGGATCTGTGTATATCCACTCCCTCTTTTGTAGTAGATAGGGTTATGGGTAGGATTTTGCTCCTCGGAGGCAACGGCGGAGTCGGCGTCATCGGCGGAGGTTCTAGCGACGTCGGTGGTGGCTCTGGCGTTTTCCTCTGGAGGTTAGTTTGCCTCGCTCCTTGTGGTCTTCTGGCCCTTGTAGTGGAGGCTCGGGTGCAAAGCGGAGGGCCGAGGCAGTGCTCCGTTGTTGCTTCTTTGCGCGGCGTTGTCTCCTCCGTTGGTGGCAGGGGGTTGGTTCAGGGAACCTGCCTCTACAGCTTCTTCGGTGGTGGCGTCGTTGGTGATCTCCACCAAGCCAGGTTGAGCTCGCCCCTGCTCCACAGATCATGGTCAACCATGGTGGGGTGTCCGCTGTGCAGGTTCTTCGTGGCGGCCAACCTTTTCAAACCCTTGGGGGTATCAGCAACTGAAGTTTGTTCTGGCGGCGATGCCGGCCAGCTCGTTGCTCTCTTGCGGCAGAGACTGATGCTAGGAGAAGCACAGCGTGCGTTTTTACATTTGGATCCAGGCATAAAGTTTGTTGTACTCTCTTTATTCTGGGGTTCTTTTGTAATTTCGCTTTGTACTGGCTCAGTTGCTTGAATGAAATGTGCCCTCTTTTATCAAAAAATAAAAATCAGACTGCATCATGGCCACTGTCTCTTTAAGCGACGTGACACCACCCTAGCCGACAAAGCCCATCACGTAAAGCATCCGCTCAGCGTCAAAACTGCATCACTGCATGTTCTTTTTTGTGCCGCTTTCAGTTTGAGCGGCTTTGATGTGCACCGCACTCTCTATCCGTCGGTGAAAACTGTTTATGACAGCGACTTGTCCATAGTCCACGACACACACGACGCATGTCCGACATAAAGCATCTCGGCGTGCCAGAGTGATTCATTGCATCTGCTATAATGCCGCTTGCCGCCCTCACCGGGGGTGCCCGGGACCTAGGCGCGCCCACCCAAGGCGCCCCGACCCAGGCGTGACCCCATAAATCTCGCCATGTCCGAGGGCGCCGAGGGGTATTTTTACAATTGTAGCTAAAACATGAGCATTTTTTGGTTTGAAGTTTTTTTTTTGAGGCAAACAGTGAAAATTTTCGGATTTGTACGAGCCAGACAACCATCCGCTTGATGCCGCCCATCGCTGAGATGTCCCTGGTCTTCAGATTTGCACCAGGTGAGTAGGTGGCCGGCTCCTTCCTTCAAACTTAAGCTGTAGTTGATGCTTATCAAAGAAAATTCCTCACTATAAGTAATAATTTTTCCTTCTGCAGGTGGCCGGCTCCTTCCTTCACTGTAGGTGGCCGGCTCCTTCCTTCTGCATCAATAAGTAAGCAAGACAGTTGGTCTAGGTCCTTTGAAGCACGCTGTACGTAGTTGATGGGCTTGAACTCGATTAGAAAAGCTGCCTTTGAATGTGTAGACATTACTGGATAGTTGCTTTGATAAAGTGAATCCATCGCCCTTCATTGGCTGCGTTTCTTTGGGCCAGCGGCCAGCGGCAGCGTTCCCGCCACTTTTCCGCCTTGCCAATGGTTTGAATGAACTGAAGCAGCGCCAGCAACTAAACGCGCGGGAGCTAGAAAACACGGTGACCCGCTGAAAAAAACATAGCCATTGTTCCTTCTCTTATCTGGCTTAGGTGGTCTTATATGGTTTAGGTGGCTCATTGATTACCCAGTTACCCGACCTTTAATAATAGTTATGCAGCAGTGCACCATTAATATGTGATCCTCTGCTTGTATATTCCTGCAGCTTGCTGGATATCTAGAGGACTTCTCTTAGGCCTTGTTCTTTTCAGCGTATCGTACCGTTGCGTATTACTGTAGCAAATTTTGTTATTTTTATATAGCCTATATGTTGTTATAATTTGCGATTGTTATAATTTGCGATAATTTCTTCGTGACTTTTAGCAGTCGTTTCAAAGATTCTAAAACTATTTTTTAATTATTTTTTTTATAATCTTTAGACCTCATTTTGAGGGTTCTCAAATTTACTACAGTAATACGCAAACGCAACGATACGCTGAAAAGAACAAGACCTTATTCTCTAGCTTATTTGGACAATAGCATTATCACCATGGAAGTATTTTTAGGCACAATTTCCTCAACCAGGAGAGTTCTTGTCTGAACTTTATTTCGCTGGATCCAACCAAATGTTAAGAGTTAATGAGTTAATCTAAGCTGGTTGTACGATAACAATGCAAATTGCATGTCTAATGACCATATACGGTGTATCATAAAAAACATTATATTCACATTTATTTTTTCATGTACTCGAGAACTTGTGATTATGCTATTCATTAACTGAAGTGTGCTTTAGATCATTGTTTGAACGCTTCTGAAGAGGAAGGTGATGTACCAATAAAGAGTGGTGCTGATCTTGTTTTGACGGAGAGAATGAAGATCAAATTCAATGAGTGGCGTGATGCGATAATCAACAACACAGACCAAGTCCAGACAGTTTTCTTCAAAATGCGGCCACCTATTATGCTTAATGGACTCACATCACATCAGCCAAAGTTAATTCAACAGGTACTGCTTGATATCTTCTTTGCTTTGGAATATTGTAACAGCTAGACAGCTAATTTGTGAATAAGAAATTTCATGCATGCATTCATGAGTCCTGTAGTTGATTCAGATTTCTGTTTAGTTCCTTACACATTTTGGTTATGTGATAATCTCAAATATCGACAACTGTATTTGGGATATGTGTCGAGTATGAATTGATGTTTGCCAATATGTATATGAGAATATAAGGTCATGTACAGCTCTATATCATGAATTATAAATTCCCCCTTGTGTCTTTCAAAGTCCTACCTTACATTCAAGGATGTTTTACTTATGTCTTTTAAGTTCATAAAGGCTGTACTGATTCTAATGGCAGACATTTCCTTACATCTTATTTACATATTTTCTTATTACCGTTTTAGTTTTTCAGTGCTAAGTGAACTTTTTAATAATGCATATCAAGGTTAGAACTAGAGTATTCAACAGCGGATAAGTCTACCTGATTAATCTTCTGACGATGGATAGAAACCAAGTGCAACAGTAGATTTAATATAGATGCTGGTAAAAAAAATTTAGATGGATATTGGCGTCTTATGCCTAGCACCACGTACCATTCTTCCGAATGGCCACTCATTTGTTTAATTGATGCACTCAAAATTTCCTGATTCACTCTTTGTTCCTTTGACTTTTGACAGCATGAGAGTTGTGATGTGCTGATTTGATTATTTCTCACGCTCTGGCTCTTGGTTGTGGGGCTGAAGAGTTTTCTGTTGCTTATGAAAGGATAAAGTCTTTTATTTCATATGAAGAACAGAAGAAATGAATCGTTTGAACCAGAAAGTTGGAATTTATAATATGGATAAGAAGTGATATGACATGTTTCTTGCACTTCCTTTCGGCTTTGATGAGTCTCTGCACATGCCTTTATCCATGATCTTGTATGTACTAAACTAAAAGGTACTCTTCTCATGTTGGCCCTCTTTGATAATATTTTTTGTTTTGTTTAGTTTTGTTGAATCAAAATTTGATATTTCTGTATAGACCATTCTATGAAACAATTTGTAATAATTTTTCTGATTTTGTTGAATTTACTCAAAGATCTTTAAAAAATTTAATAACTTTTTGGTTTTTTTTTGTCTTTTAAAATCCCTTAATTTTTGGCTCAATAAAACTAAACTAAACAAAACAAGCTATCAATCTCCTTATTGCTAATATCTTATGGGGCTGGGGTATTGTGCCATGCTTAGGGGCTAGGGCCATGCCAGGATTTTTATTTCTCTTGGTGGCCCTTTTGGCCCAAGGTCAAAATCTAATGTTTCCCTTCAATTTTTGACAGATAATTTGATGTCTCTATTTTGGTTCTCTGCCTATTGCTGCAAGGTCTTTTGCTGGGCTAGGTTTTCTTTCATGGTACTTAGCTGGCAAAATTGCAGCTTTTGATCGCAAAGTCCATATTGCAAAACTTTGCTTTGTTGAATTATGATCCGAATTCTAACGTGAGTCTTGTGGGGACGCCTAGAGTGCCCACGGTTCGGTCATGGTAATTAGCGGATTTGTTTCCGTATTTGACTGCAGTCAGTTTTGTCCACCCTATATATACCTCTTGTGAGCCGCACGGGAATAGTAGTCTCAATTGTTATTCCCCTGCGTTTGTACTCTCATCTGATATAGTGGATTTCGTTGGTTGGCGCCCGTGGTTTTTTTCCGCAAGGGTTTTCCACGTAAAAATCTTGTCTCGTGTTCGATCTTTGGTTTACAATATTTGCTAACAAATGGTTTCAGAGCCATACACGAGATTAGATTGAAAAAAAATATTAGGGTTCCGTGGCGGCCGCTCTTCGATCTGCGGCGGATTTTCCACGGGCGACTTTTTTCGGATCGGCGGCGGCTTTCGACGGCAACGCTGATCTTGCCAAGTTTTGGCTAGCTTGCATCGTCTACGTCACCAGCGCTAAAATATGGAAAAATTGGTTGAATAATATACATATAAAATAGAAATTGTGAAAGTATGCGACATGCACTGGTATTGCGGGAAATATAACTGGCTTCCGCCACCTGGGACGGCTAAATGCCGCTTCCGCCACCCCAGGTGGCTTCCGCCGTGCGAGGCGGCTAAAGCCGCTGGCTTCAGCCACCCGTGGTGGCGGAAGCCGTCGCGTGCCGCCACGTCGCCTAGCTGCTCCCTCCCGCGCGGGCCGGCGCGTTGGTCCGCTGCGGTGCATTCACTGCGAGGCAGCAACGCTCACTCCGAGACAAAGCTTTTTATTATCCCGCCCAAAACTCATTTAATAAAACTGTGTATTTTAATTAGTTTAGCTGGAAATGTAACATTTTATGTTAATCATAAAGTTCTTAAATGTTAATTGAGTCCCTAGCTCCCCAATTGATTGACCCACAATAATACCTATGGCTTCCCCTAATTCGACCAGATCGCCATGAGTGGGACTCCGGCCATAACATAATTGAATTAATCGAAGTGCAAGCGCCGTAGTTTTTTTTTCGGCGAATATATTCGTCATCGTCGTTCTACGTTTCTTGGATTCTTCCCGTGCGTTGAAACGTTCTCGAGGGATCAAGGAGGAAGGTTCGAGGGTTGCTTCGGTAGTTGGGACATGGGAATAATTGTGTGAACAGCTGATTGTATTTGCTAGATACTGGGCCATTGATTAGAGTTAGCGTGTGATTAGAAAAGTCACTCCCCTTGCCAATTATTTATGAGTGACCTGTAGCTAATGTGTTTTAGGTTGGGGGATTTTATGTTGATGTTCATGTCTAATTATGAATTCTGTAAAGCTACACATTTCATCTGCTAATATCACATATAATTTTGATGATCCTACTTGAGCTGCTTGCATTGTTCTCTTTTGGTGTTGCCGGTATTAATTTTATGCCAAAATATTGTGTTGTGCTCTTTAGTGGATAAATGTGGAGGTTAATGTTCTAGCATGATATGCTCTCATCCAGATTTTGGATATGTAAGCCCAATGTTGAGATTGCGAAGTCTGCTATTCGGTGCACAAGTTCGGAGCTTAATCCACCAATTTGACCTCTTTGTGATTTTTTTGGTTTTATGTTGGGACCATAAATGCAGCTATGTCGGCTATTTATGCATTATTATGGTGTTTTCCGGTATTAATTTTATGCCAAACTATTATGTTGATGGTGCAAAGTCATTATACCATCTTACGTTCATATATAATCTTCTATTGCATTGAGAATTCTATCTTGCTTAAAGAGATTCCTATTTTGCAGATTGGAGATGACTCAACCATGTTTCGATGATCTCAATTACCTTATCTTCTAGAGATCTTGACAAAAACTCTTCTAAAGATGTTTCGATGCGCATATATCCGTGAATAATTATTTAGAATTCTTGGTGGTGCACAATTGTTTGTAGCGCAATATATTGGAGTGACTTTTAGTGAACTTGGCACAATGTTGAAGTGAGGTTGAATTACTAAGTTTCGAAGATGACTATTGGATAAATGGATTGGAGGGGCCTCAACCTTTCCATGTGGCAAAAGTAGACGCTATTTCTCCGTTGCAACGTTTCCGAGGTAGCCGTTCAATTGATTACGATCTCAGCAAAGCACTCTTCTTCTTTCTATATAAAAGTGGCATATGGGATAATTGAAATTTTGTTCTATTCATATCACAAATGTCTAGGTTTTTTGCAACAATGTTGCTTATGGGGCAAGGTGCTTTTATTTCTCCCGTTGCAACGCACGGGCTTTTTTGCTAGTGAGTATAATTTGCTCAAAAAATAAAGATAGGAGTATAAATTTCAGATAGCTTAGAAAGAGTAGATAGTCAGAACTTCTTTCTTTGCTTTTGTTACACCCTTCCATTATCTCAAAGACAATCACTACACCAAAAGGTGGCCTGCAGCAAGATGCCTCCAGGCCAAAAAAATCATTGCTAGCAAAGAAGGCGACGCTAGAAAAACAAACAAAAGCTATAAAGACACCTTTATAGAGGCAATCTGTAAAGACAACCGACAAAAAATTGGTTAAGACACAGAAGTCTAATCTTGAAGCACATCCTCAAATAAATGGAAGCACACCAATTAAGGGCCAGACAAATTTCTTCAAGTTGTTTGTGCAGGGGCTAACAACAGGTTTTTAGATGGGATAGCTGGGAAAATAATTTGGGGGCAATTCTATCATTAGTTTGTACAAACCACCATCCATTTTACTTAAAATTTCTGGACTGTGAACTTTCTTTCAAAATTGCACGCGTAACGTAGGTCAACAACCGGCACATTTATTACCAAACTCGAGAAATAGAAACGTATCCACAGTGATAGTCATATATACGAAGCCGATACACACTTTGATAAGCTAGGCCAGCTGGCGCGTTGATCACCGATGAGTGATCACGGATCATCAGAGCAGGCATGTCAGCCGAGGCGTCGGCACGGTGAGCCCGAAGGCGTCCTCCATGTCCAGCTCTGCCGCCGCCGGGGAGCGCCCACTCCACTCGAAACGTGCGCCATCCCCGGGCACGACCTCCGCCCGGACCCGAACGGCAGCATGATCGAAGCCACCGCCGTCGCCATGAACCCCCCACGCCGTGCGGTCGCGACCGATGGCCCACACGTTCACTGTCACGCACCCGGACCCGGTACCCGCCGACCACGCGCTCCACCGCCGCCTCGTGGAGGAGCAGCGGGATGGGCGGGTGCAGCCGGAGCGTCTCCTTCACCACGCTCCTCTCCTGAGGAAGGGGAGCACAGGGACAGCTCGCGTTCCTGGACGAGATCACCGCACAGGGACAGCTCGGCGCCGGTGATGGCGACGAGCAGGAACAACGTCAAGGCCATCATAATGGTACGTGCGTGCATGCATGCATGGCGATGGCGTCAGTTGACGTCCCGCGCGGACGTCGATGCATGGATGAACGTACCGTACGCATGCATGCAGGACCTGGTGTTCGGCGGGACGGGTACGGTGGCGGCGACGATCGAGTGGGCGATGGCGGGCCTCGGCGAGCTCCGGCTGCAGCGGCGGTGGGGCTGGACCGGAACGTGGAGGTGTCGGCGTCGGCGTCGTCGACGCTCTTCCCGCTCCTCACGTGCTCGTCGATGATTCTATTGATCAACCCGTGGAGGGCGCACTACAGGAATCAGGGTCAATGTGGTCGGCAAAAGCCGACCACATAGACCACAATGCCGTCGACATAGATCTCTCTCGGCGGCCGGCCGCCGACACTGTGCCGACGAGAATCCGTGGTCGACATAGGTACCCTACGTCGACAAGTCCGCCGACAATACTACCTTCGACTCGTGCTTTGTTCTTCACCTTCAATCTTAGGTTTTTCATCATCCGTTCAACAGGATACATCCACCTGAACTGTGCCGGACCCCCAACTTTTGCTTCGTACGGCAAGTGCACCAATAGATGCTGCATGCAATTGAAAAAACCAGGGACATACAACTTCTCGAGCTTTGTAACGACCACAACAATCTCCTTCTCCAATTCCTCCATTCTCGACGTGGATATCTCTTTTGCGCACAACTCTCGATAGAAGAAACTCAACTCTGATAGTGTTCTTCAAATAGCGTCGTCGACATATCCACGCCATACGGCAGGAAACAGACGCTCTATGAATACTTTGTAGTCGTGAGCCTTCATTCCATTTAACTTGCATTGCTCTGTACTAACGGCATGTCGAAAACTCGTCGCATAACCATCAGGGAATTTCACCTTTTCCTTAATCCAGGCTAGAATATGCCTTATTTGTGCACGTGTGAGGCAATACTTCGCCCTAGGTTTCATCCCGTTTTCATCAAGATTCAACTCCGGACGATCACATATCAAAGCACAGTCCAACCGAGCTTTTGTGTTATCTCTAGTTTTATATTGGATGTCCCAGTTTGTGTTGACGATTGCCTCACACATATTCTTCTCCTGGTGCATCGCGGCGTTGTCTCCTCCGTTGGTGGCAGGGGATTGGTTCAGGGAACCTGCCTCTACAGCTTCTTCGGTGGTGGCGTCGTTGGTGATCTCCACCAAGCCAGGTTGAGCTCGCCCCTGCTCCACAGATCATGGTCAACCATGGTGGGGTGTCCGCTGTGCAGGTTCTTCGTGGCGGCCAACCTTTTCAAACCCTTGGGGGTATCAGCAACTGAAGTTTGTTCTGGCGGCGATGCCGGCCAGCTCGTTGCTCTCTTGCGGCAGAGACTGATGCTAGGAGAAGCACAGCGTGCGTTTTTACATTTGGATCCAGGCATAAAGAATGTACTCTTTTTACTCTGGGGTTCTTTTGTAATTTCGCTTTGTGCTGGCTCAGTTGCTTGAATGAAATGTGCCCTCTTTTATCAAAAAAAAAAAAAACTTTCGGTAGGTCTAGACAAGACTTGACGATTTGTAAAGACAAAAAAATCATAAATATCGCTCGTCGGCAGCGACGGCCGCGTATAGCTCGACGCCGGGTGGCGGCGCCAGGGAAGAAGAATTTACAGCGGCGGTGGGACGGCGCGCGGGCGGGACGTGGCGCTCGCGGCTGCGTCATTGTCACGCGACCGGCGCGCGCCGAGCGCCACACGCGCACGAACCCAACTCCCCCCATCGAGCTCTTATTCTCTCGCGTACCCCGAACACGGTGACGCGATAATCGTTGTATCCCTACTTTGCTCGCGCAAGATCAAATATACTGAATTGCATTCGGTAAGCAAAAATCAAAGTTTTAATACTGAAATCCAAAAAGTTTCAACTTAAAAAATGTTCAAGTTTCGGTAGACAAAAATTGAAGTTTGAAAAGGTGAAGATTCGACGTTTCGGAGACGAAATCTTAAATTTCGGAGGACAAAAATCAAAGTTTCAATGGTGAAATACAAAGCTTAATGCCCTTCTCTCTTACTACATGCAATGAATATAATGTGGGAAAAATAGTGCAAAAGAACTAGAAAATATATAATAATATACATACAAGATCCAACACATGCATAGTGCTGGGAATTGGGCCGAGCTGTGCCGGCCCGGCCCGGGCCAGTCGTGCCTTGGGTCGATGCAAAACAAGCTGGCACGGCTCGGTTAGCACTTCGGGACGTGCCAAGACGGTATGGAATGCCAAAATCTAGGCTTGACACGGCCCAAAAGCTCGTCGAGCTAGCTTCGTGCCGGGACGGCTCAAGTACGGCAAGGGTGACAAAACAACAAGCGATATTATTTTTTCTAAATTTGTATGTTGTTCAAATAAAAACATTCTCTACATAAAATCGATATGTTTTGAAATTATCTACAACTTCCGCGTTCAACCGAAATTCATTCGAGCAACAAAAGACCTTGAAACTGGCAAATTACCAAGGATGGTGCCGTCACCCGTAAAGTCGGCAGGGAAGAAAATATTTTTTATAAATTCATACCTTGCTCAAATGAAAACATTGTCTATATGAAAAGATGAGTCTTGTAATGATCTATACTTTTCGTGTTCAACCGCAATTCATCCGAGCAACAGAATACGTCCACAATGGTGAATTACCGAGGACGGTGTCGTAAGCCCTGAAGCAGGGGAGAGAAGAAAATAATTTTTATAAATTCATACGTTGCTCAAATGAAAACATTGTCTACATAAAAACGATGCGTATCGAAATTATCTACAACTTTTGTGTTGAACAGAAATTCATCTGAATAACGAAAGACCATACAAAATACAAAATACTGACTCGTGCTTAATTTCAGACCGTGCCGACCCAAGCACGGGCTGTACAGTCGGACTGGGCCGGACGGCCAGTCGTGCCTGCTTTCCAGGTCTAGCACGGCAGATTTTTTTTTCCCGTGCGGTGCTTCGAGCTGCCTTTTTGCATGGCTAGCAAGCTGAGCAGCTTGTTGCGTTCCCCGCACATGCATGACCAGCAACGTGGCCAGCGACATCCCGCGCACGGGGAATGCTGCGCTTCGCAGGTATAGATGGCCAAACGGGCCGGGCCAAATGGGCCGGCACGAGGCACAGCATTTTAGCCCCGCCCGAAGCACAGCACGGCACGACACAGACCGGGCACGGCCCGTTGACCGGGCCGTGCCTGGGCCGAAGGCCAGGTACGTCGGCCCGACACTGCACGATTAATTTTTTTATTTTTTATTTATCAATGTGTATATTATAATGTAACATGACACAACCAACACAAGTGAAATCAAGGTTTAGTGGCTAGTAGGTGTGGCTATAAGGTTTCGGATCTTATTAAGAGGTCCTTTGTTCAAAGCCTGGAGTCACCATTTTTAGCACATATTTTCTCTATTTAGTACAAAGCCTGTGGGCCGGCACGGCCCGAGTGCCGGCCCGAGGATGGTGCTGGGCCGTGCTGGGCCCGGTCTATTCGTGGCCATCTGTTGCTGTGCATGACGAAAAGCAAGAGGGTGATATGTGTAGGCCGTTCGGGCCAGAAAAGACAAAAAAAAAGGGTAAGATATAAGAATTTAGGCCGCGGTTTTTGAACTCACGCCTAGATTTTTTGGAATTATTTACACATTTTTTCAAATAATGAAATTTAAATGGAGACTAGGAAATTTAAATGGAGACTAGGGTGGAAAACTGGAAATGGTACGGATATTATCCGACGGACCGACCAACCGAATTGATCGGATATTGATCTGGATAGTTTTACGAATATTTGAGTATTTTTACCGATAAGAATATGGATATGAATAATTTGACATAAATATGAATACGGATATGACATAGATAATAATTTGTCACAGCCTCCCTTTGGGCCGTGCCTAGGCCTTTGCCTCGGCCTGTGGGCAGGCACGGCCTGAGGATGGTGCTGGGCCGTGCCGGGCCCGGTCTATTCGTGGCCATCTGTTGCTGTGCATGACGAAAAGCAAGAGGGTGATATGTGCAGGCCGTTCGGGCCAGAAAAGACAAAAAAAAATAGGGTAAGATACAAGAATTTAGGCTGCGGTTTTTGAACTCACGCCTAGATTTTTTGGAATTATTTACACATTTTGTCAAATAATGAAATTTAAATGGAGACTAGGGTGGAAATGGTACGGATATTATCCGACTGACCGACCAACCGAATTGATTGGATATTGATCTGGATAGTTTTACGAATATTTGAGTATTTTTACGGATAAGAATATGGATATGAATAATTTGGCATGGATATGAATACGAATATGCAACACTGATTATTCGGTGGATAACAAATATCCGAGTTTTTGTTCGGATAATATCCGAATATAAAATATGGATATCATCCAAATGTATTTTGGAATTTTTTAATGTATTTCTTTTTTATTGATAATTTGCCAACTTTTGAAATTTATTTTAAAAAATTTTATATCTAGACTAATTCAAAAATATTTGTGTACAGACTTTCTAATCTTTTTTTCTAATGTTATAAATTCCCACTTTTGAATTTAAATTTTGACCTTTTTTGATAAAAAAAAAATTGTGACAGATTTTTGAAATTGAATTTTTACTATTTGACTAACAATATCCGTATCCTTACCTAAACCAATTTGTATTCGCTGCGTATTCGTAACCGATGTTGTCCATTATTCTTCGAATTTGTATCCATTTTCGACACATTCGTATTCGAATATGTATCCGGTAGAAAACGGATACGGATATGGATAGAATGATATTCGACCTTATCCGATCCAATCACATCCCTAGTGGAGAACCCTGAGAATTCCAAAAATTATGAATTCCATATTCCGACTATTTAGCATCTCGCGGATTTTTATTTTATTCCTGTTTTTGCAGTAGTAGTTTAGTTAATTTTGTTAATTACTTCTATAATTAATTTAGCATTAATATATTAGAAAATCAAAGAATTTCTGAATGAGCCATGTCATGCAACATTGTTTAGATTACGTATGCAAAGCATTAAGTCATACATATGTTAGGTATTGTCAGTCGTGAGTTTGAAGCATTGGCTCCCCATGGCCAGAAATATCTCAGATGGAAATCATACCTGAAGATTGTGCTCCGTGGGAAAGGTCTAGGGCTAGACATTGATATTTCGGTAGGATCCTTCACCCCCGAGCAAAACAATCAAGGACCACACTTCATCAGGCACCATCTATCCCTTACTTTAAAGAATGAATACATGGCAGAAAAATGTGTGATTAATCTTTGGACGGCACTCCAGCAGCGGTTTTAAAAACTTAAGTACACTATACTGTCGCAAGCACAACAAAGGCTGGTTGTGCTTGATGTTTGTATACTACAAAACTGCGGCCGAGTATAAATCAGCATTGCATTGTATTGTCACAAATCTTAAATCTCTATAATAAATAGATCACGGCTGAAAAAAGATTGAGAAGACAATATTTACCCTCACTCTAGTACAGTCTAGAGTGCCAGAAATTATCGTCAAGGAAACTATAAAACCTATAATGACCTTATTGACATGATGCAAGTTGAGAAATATTAGAACACTGTTCTTAAAAAGAACTATGTATCAGGCACCTAGTAAAGCCATTGATGGTAATGCGATCAAATATCATGCTGAGAAGACCAATTGCAAGAGAAAGATGGGCGGTGACAACAAATGTGATAAGCAGGCCGAGAAAAAAAGGTCCAATGCACCAAATGAGTACAAATCTACATGTACGTTGTATGGAAAGTAGAACCAAACATGCTTTAAGTGTGGTGAATAGGGGCACCGGTATAAGGTATATCAAGCATCTAAAGAGTCGATGATAGACTATCAAGCAAATAAGAAAAAAGCAAAGTATAAGACTCATCTCGTCATCTTGATTATAGCAAACTCTGATGATGAGCCTAAACTCCTTGGAGAGGATATGTAGGCAATAAAAATCAATGAGGAACCCCTTTTGTACAATCCTACAACTACTACCCTTGAAGTGGTTGATAAAGGAGTTGACGCCAAAGCAGATCAAGAAATCAGAGACAACATGAATGCCCTATTCGTAGAGTTTTCTTAGCATTTTTTTATTAGTAGTTCATCATTTGCGTTAGTAGTTTATTTATGTTCAGTGGTTGCCGACAAACACTTTTGATCTTAGAAAAAAAATCATTGTAAGCACTATGGGGAGCAATACCAAATTATCGTGATCAGTTTCACACTTTATTTTCTAGTATATTTGAGCATATTTGCAGTGAATGGATCACTACAATATTTTATATATTGTAGTGCCAATATTACAAAGAATATATGCATTGTTGATAGTGGTACAACTAATAGCATCTTAAAAGAGAATAAATATTTTCAGTCGATTGTAAAGAATACTGGTAGCATCACCATTATTGCAGGCAATGATTTGTGTGTAGTAGGCACTAGCTGAGTAACCATTATTTTGCCAAATGGTACTATATCGACAATTTAAAAGGATGTGTTATATCCAGAATCCACCATATATCTCTTAAGTTTTAAAGATATCTGTGTAAGTTATTTCCATATCGAAACTAATGAAGCAAATGGCAAAGAATAATTTAGCATTATTCAGCATGACAGATATGAGAAAAGATAAAATATATTTTTTTCATATGCATCAGGGCTATACCACACAAGCATTAAAGTGTGTGACAACTACTATCCTAAAGACTACCTTTAAGAATGTTGAATTTGTCTCTCCTTGGCATAGCAGACTAGGTCATCCTGGTTTAACAAAAATGTGAGACATAATTAACAACTCTTGGGGTCATAGCATTTGTGTTAAAAATTTATCTAATCAAGAAGTCTTTGTATGTCAAACATGTGCAATTGGGAATTTAATCACTCAACCCTCGACCATGAAGGTGCAAGATGAAGTTCCTACGTTTCTTGAGCGCATTCAAGAAGATATTTGCGTCTCATACAACCCTATCTGGCCCATTCAAATATTTTATGGTGCTCATAGATGTCTACTCGAAGGCATGCATGACTAAGAGTTATGGAATATGTGAGAGTATTTGCATTCACAATCCTGGTTGTCAAGTGTACAAAAGAGAGGAATCAATTCAAAACTTGCTTTACAAAAGAAGATCAAGCCAAATGATCAAAGTGACTTTCAGAAAAGTAAAAGCGGATTTGTTCTCACTTGGAGGAGATGGATGGTGGCTTTCCGGTGCTCTTCATTTTTTGGGAATTTTTGTCCCTATTCCATAATTAGTCATGAGTAACTTAGACGAAAATCTCTTCAGAACTCTCTGTAGAAAAATATGAAAATTCAAATAACACAAGCTGCTTTCTAGAAAGCAAAAGCAGATTCTTTAGAGTTTGTTTCTAATTGGGGCAGAGAGATCATGCCTTTCTATTGCTCCAAAAATTATGGGACTTTTTCTCCCTATGCAACCATCAGTTGTGAAGCACTCCACCTAACATCTCCTCAAGAATCTTTGCATAGAAAATATGAAAAATCAAACTCCACGAGCTATCAAGAACTTCGAGCAGAAAGTTTGGGGCTCGGTTTTCACTTCATAGCTCCCAAATGGAGAAACAACTGGTCTTCAAATTTTACCATAAATAGGTATATGAGTCACACATATTTTTTAACTGGAATCATCCCAAAATGATTTTTCTAGATGTTTCTAAAAATCTTTAACTGACTGCTGAACAGATTAGCAACAAGTCAAGAACTTGATCTCTTGCCTCTCATATGGTTGCAAAGCTTGTATCAAATCATATTAGCAACCTCAAGGCATCATAGACCATCAATAACCAGCAAGAAATCATCCAACTTCTTCTCAAAACAAGAGCTCCAAAAAGAAAAATGAAAATAAAAAAGTAGGAGCAAATCAACACAAAATATTCATAGAGAAGAATGATTTCATAGCATAGAAGTTGAGGATTAAAACCACAATCCATGTGGTTACAAGAACTCTAAGTTCCACCCAAAAGACACCCAAATCACCCTCTCTATTTCTGAAATTTTTAGTTCTAACGGGATGAGAAGGTGCTCCCCTTCCCCTCTATTTATAGCCCAAGGGTAAGATGCCTTAAACCCTAAAGCTCATCTCCACCCTTCATTTGAGGATGAGTGGAGTACAACTTACACACTGCAAGACACACTCCCGAGAGGGAATATTCTTCACATATTCCTTCGAAAAATATCTTCGTAGCTTCCTCGGTCGTCAGCCCAAGCATGGGCCCACCGGTCAGATCAACTTCGCCACCAGGTTACCGACACCGTAGCCTCCAGCTGCATCGGATTCCTTATCATGGCTAAGCTTCTCGAGTACACCACCTCATGTGACCGCCAGGTCATCGAACCCGGTCGCCTGCACGCCTCCGAACGCACCAGCCTCCAGCTGTCCCCGTGAAGCGTCAGCCACGTACCCGCCGATACCTGCATCACTGAGGTGAACACACACGAAACCAACACACCTTACCTCACCTGCATGGTTAGTTCATCACAAAATTTTCAACATCATAATCCCTTCGTGACATCATAATTAGGAAGCCATAACACATCACGTGTCAGCTTAACAAATTCCACCGGCCACGTCTGATCAAGCTCAGCACAATGGTCCTTCCACAGCAATTTCCACAAATGAACCATTTAACATTCTTCAAAACACTTCAAATTTCATCTTAGCATATATATTCATCATCAAACTGGGGTACCCTCCACATGGGTCTCAACACTCCCCCTCAATTAATATATTGACAAACCCTCGAAAAATATTTGAAGTTTTCCATTTGTCGAACAAGGCACGTTGGAAATGCCGAATCACACTTGTAGCAAAAGATAGGAACACATGTGTTCAAAATCTACAAGTCGCGAAAGTCAAAACTTCCCAAGAAATCATCTCCCTTTTTCAAGAAATGCATGTTGATACCTTTTTCAATTCTCCCCCTTTTGGCAATATAGACATTAAGAAATTTGAGGGAACAAGCACAAAGCATGATGCAAATGCAAGTCATAGGGAGTTTTGAAAATTATCCATTTGAACGTGAAGCACATGGCAAAGATGTTTGAAGCAACACAATTTTAGTTCGGTGCTCACAAGTTCAAGAGATGCTAGTAAATCAATTTTTCATATTAAAAAATGTGGCTTAGAAAATCACAATCAAATATCGCGGCATGACAAGGCATAAAGACAACTTTAATAGAATACCACATGTAACCTTTTGAAATCCAAGTAGCTTAAAATCGACAACTCAACTAATTAGGATTTTCATTTTTTTGTTTTTTAAACACTTTTGAATGCATTCACAGGTTTAAAGCGAGCAATTGCTAGCAAGGCACATCCCAAGGATCACTGAAAACGGCCTCCTAGAACACTCTCCTTCTATGTGTGTTTTGCATTTTTTGATTGAATTTAGACGGGAGAGCCTCTAGCCGAATACAAACGACCAACGGTGCCCAGCATTACACTAAAGGAATCACATGTCTTGGCTATCCGATTCCCTTTCAAGTTCATGCCTCTTGTGTGCAATGGTAAACCATCTCGTAAAGGATAACCGGTAAAACTCTCCAAAATTTGAAATTGCATGTTTTTGGCTTTTCAATTTACAGGAGCAAGATTTGGCCAACAAAAGATTTTACCAAGTTGCAAGTATGACTGAAAGAAGACTGCAAACGCCTCATCAAGCAACAATATTCAGAAAGTAAAAATATCATGCCACATCCAAGTTTTTAGAAAAACCAAAAGCAATGTTATTTTTGGACTAGACACCAATTGAACGAGATAGCACAAACTGAAATGTGAATAGTCTCGACATCTTGCAAAGCTTAAATTCAAAAGCATAATATGCAAAACTCCAAAAACAAAACGAAGTCTATATGCTAATGCAAAGTTTTTCGAAAACTCCCCCTCAATAAGTGAGCCAACAGTTTCATCACAAAAGAATGTGCATTAAAAACAGCAACAGTGAATAAGCAGCCGAAAAACCAAGGACATGCAATTTGGCAAAACACAAAGAATTAGGTAAGAGCAGAAACCACTCAAACTTAGACTCGCTCTCATCTACCGCCTGCGACTTACAAGGAAAGACAATTCTACACCTCAGTTACTAGAGATACGACACAGACCCTGTCTACCTAGAGACCTATAAGACTGTGTGGGATTAAACTAGCCAGAGGAGAGAAGGAAGCCTATTACGCTTGATAGCAACCTAAGCACAAGATGAGAGGTCCGTGCCACAGCACGCCAGGAGTCTAAGTGAAGAGTGCTGACAGCCTACACAATATAACCAAGCCCGAATGCAACCAAATGCAATGCAATGAAAGCGAAAAGAATATATTACATATAGTACAAGTAGCCCAAGCTCCCCCTGACTATAAGCTAGCCAAGCTCACAACCCCGAGCTCTCCCCTGAGAGCCTCAAACCTAGCCTTGTCCAGTGGCTTGGTGAAGATATCAGCCAACTGACGGTCGGTCTCAACAAACTGCAAGACTGTGTCACCCTTCTTCACATGGTCTTTAAGAAAGTGATATCTCAGGTCAATGTACTTTGTCCTAGAGTGCTGCACTGGGTTTTTGGCAATGTTGATGTCAGAGATGTTGTCACAGAGAAGTGGCACACTTGTTTGAACCAACCCAAAGTCCTTGAAGGTAGAGAAGAGCCAAACAACCTGACTACAACATGCAGCAGCGGCAACATACTCAGTCTCAGCAGTGGACTGCGCAACACTCGACTGCTTCCTAGAGAACCAAGAGACAAGAGAAGTGCCAAGAATTTGGCAGGTGCCAGAAGTGCTTTTTCTATCTATCCTACAGCCAGCAAAATCAACATCTGAGAAGGCTCTGAAAGATAGACAAGAGGCAGCAGAGAACCAGAGGCCAAAGTCTGCAGTCACTCGGAGATAGTGGAAGATCCGCTTCACCGCCTAATGGTGAAAAAACTCTAGGTGAGGCCTGAGAGCAGGCACAAAGACACACAGCGAACTGAATGTTCGGCCGGGAAGAGGTGAGGTAAAGGAGTGAGCCTATCATGCTATGGTACTCCATCTGGTCGACTGGCTCACCATTCTCATCGGGGGTCGACTGGCTCTCCATTCTCATTGGGTCCTAAGGCAACAGTGGTTGCCATCGGAGTAGAGACCGGCTTGCTATTAGACATGGGAAACCGATTCAGCAGGTCTTTTGTGTACTTACTCTGGTGAATGAAGGTCCCAATGGTACTCCATCTTTGTGTACTTGCTATTCGTGCATCGCATTCACC
This sequence comes from Raddia distichophylla, assembly GCA_005191435.1. Classification (NCBI taxonomy): domain Eukaryota; kingdom Viridiplantae; phylum Streptophyta; class Magnoliopsida; order Poales; family Poaceae; genus Raddia; species Raddia distichophylla. The sequence goes on from SPJY01001434.1 coordinate 97,744, forward strand.
CAATCAGGATTAGAAAGTGCATGGGTGACGTCCTTCGATTCAAAGGAAGCAACGAAAGCAGCAGATAAGTAAAGGTGAGAAAGTCCAGACATTGATCGGGTTAGCATTCTCTCGCTCAAACCCAATCAGGATTAGAAAGTGCATGGGTGATGTCCTTCGATTCAAAGGAAGCAACGAAAGCAGCAGATAAGTAAAGGTGAGAAAGTCCAGACATTGATCGGGTTAGCATCCTCTCGCTCAAACCACCGATCATCCGCGCAGGGGATGGTCTTTCTGGATGTGACGAGGAGCCCTAGAAATGGCCTCTACCTCGAGAGCAAAAAAGGTAGGATCCGAGCCATCGAGCGAAGCAGATTCTATAGGTGAGAACCTATAAGCACAAGGTGAGAGCTTAGAAGAATCAGAAGGTAAGGGATGAGATTGAGAAACATCACTAGAAACTGGAGGCGCCACCGGTGGAGCTAAGTCATGATCGGGTTCTGAAGAACTGTCATTTTCAATGACCTTCTCCTCAACAAAGATTGTCTCAAAAGACAAGTCTGATCCTGAGATATCTGGCCTTGCCCCCGGCATAGCCTCATCAAAGGTCACCTCGCAAGTCTCAACAACTCTCCGCCTCTCACTATCCTGGGCGTGGTAATTCACCGCAGAAGCTGTATACACAAGAAAAATGCCATCTGAAAATTGAGATTCAAATTTATCTAAATTTCCAGACTTCAAAATAAAGCACTTGCATCCAAACACCCTAACATGTGAAACAATTGGCTTGCGCCATATTGAAGTTCATAGGATGTGCGATGCAACTTTAACCTCAGAAACACCTGTTCGAAACATAACAAGCTGTAGAAACAGCCTCAGCCTAGAAATATCTAGGAGTAGAATATTCGTCAAGCATAGTCCTAACCATCTCTACCAAAGTGCAGTTCTTTCTTTCCACAACGCCATTTTCTTATGCGACGTGCGGAGAAGAGAATTGAACTCAGTGTCATTGTCTGAATTAGAACAGAAGCTTTTAAATTATGCATTCTTGAACTCAGTGTCATTGTCTGAATAGATTGCACGAAGCGCTTCTGGGAACTCAATAGAAAGCTTACAAATTAAGAAATGAAAATGGCCAAATGTTCATCATTGGTCAACATAAAATAGACCCAAGAGTATCGAGAATAGTAATCGACAACAATGAGCACATACCACTTGCCATCCATAGACTGCACACGGGAGGGACCAACAGTGTCCATGTGAAGCAATTGTGCAGGTGCATCAGTCATCAGTAGGGTGACTGGTGGGTGAGCAGCGGCAACCATCTTCCCATGCCGACAAGTAGAACCAACTATGTCATTAACCATTTTTTAAGTTTGGGCAAACCACGAATCAAATCCAAGCAGCTAACTCTGGTCAAGTGATCAAAACCAATTTCACCCAACCTCCTATGCTAGAAGGAGGTGTCACGGGACTTTGAAGCAATTAAACAATGAGACGAGCCAACTGTAGATCGGAAATCAATACGAAAAACTCTTCTAAATCTGTCAATCCCGCAAACAAAACACTCAAAAGAATCAAGAATGCAACTTTCATTCTGCTTAAAACGAACCTCAAAACCCTCATCAGTCAGCTCTGATACCAGTTGAAGACCCGAGCTAGGTGGCTAGAGGGGGGTTGAATAGACGCCACAAATTTTCGACGCTACCGTTTTTACCAAAACCCGAACAACTTGACAATTATGCGTACCCAAAGCATGCATGACTAAGAGTCATGGAATATGTGGGAGTTTTGCATTCACAATCCTGATTGTCAAGTGTCCAAAAGAGAGGAATCAATTCAAGGCTTGCTTTACAAAAGAAGATCAAGCCAAATGATTAAAGTGACTTTCAGTAAAGCAAAAGCAGATTTGTTCTCACTTCGAGATGATGGATGGTGGCTTTCTCATGCTCTTCAATTTTTGGGAATTTGTTTCCCTATTCCATAATTAGTCATGAGCAACTCAGACAAAAATCTTCATAAAACTCTCTACAAAAAAATACGAAAATTCAAACAACACAAGCTGCTTTCTGGAAAGCAAAAGCAGATTTTTAGAGTTTGTTTCCACTTGGAGCAGAGAGAAGATGGCTTTCTATTGCTCCAACAATTGTGGGAATTTTTCTACCTATGAAACCGTGAGTCGTCAAGCACTCCACCAAAAATCTCCTCAAGAATACTTGCACAGAAAATATGAAAAATAAAATATCACGAGCTGTCAAGAACTTCGAGCAGAAAGTTTGGGGCTCGGTTTTCACTTCATAGCTCCCAAATGGAGAATCCACCAGACTTCAATTTTTTGCCACAGATGGGTATATGAGTCTCGCATCTTTTCCAACTGAAATCACCGCAAAATTATTTTTCTAGATGTCTCTAAAAATCTTTAATTGACTGTTGCGCATATGAAAGTTTATGAACAGATTAGCAACAAGTCAGGAACTTGACCTCTTGCCTCTCATATGGTTGCAAAGCATGTATCAAATCATATTAGCAACCTCAAGACATCATAGACCACTAATAATCAGCAAGAAATCATCCAAGTTCTTATCAAAACAAGAGCTCCAAAAAGGAAATTGAAAATAAGAAGAAGTAGGAGCAAATCAACACAAGATATTCATGGAGAAGAATGATTTCATTGCATAGAAGTTGGGGATTACAAACCACAACCCATGTGGTTACAAGCACTCTATGTAACACCCAAAACACACCCAACTCACCCTCTCTATTCAGCTCTAAGGGGATAAGGAGGAGGTGCTCCCCTCCCCATCTATTTATAGCTCAAGGGTGAGATTCCCTAAACCCTAGAGCCCATCTCCACCCTTTATTTGAGAATGAGTGGTGTACAACTTACACACTACAAGACACACTCTCAAGAGGGAATATTCTCCATATATTTCTTTGGAAAATTTCTTCGTAGCTTCCTCGGTCGCCAGCCCAAACCTAGGCCCACCAGTCAGATCAACTTCACCACCAGGTTACCGATGCTGCAGCCTCCAGTTGCCTCGGATTCCTTGCCATGGCTAAGCTTCTCGAGTATACCACCTCATGTGACCACCAGGTCGACGCACCAGCCTTCAGTTGTCTCTGCGAAGCGTCAGCCACGTACCCGCCGATACCTGCATCACTGAGGTGAACACACACGAAACCAACATATCTTACCTTACCTGCAAGATTAGTTCTTCACAAAATTTCCAACATCATAATCTCTTCATGACATCACAATTAGGAAATCATAACACACCATGTGTCAGCTTAACAAATTCCACCGGCCACGTCCGATCAAACTATTACCTTGCCCAAGCTCAGCACAATGGTTCGGTTCCAATTCCACGGCAATTTCCAAAAATGAACCATTTAACATTCTTCAAAACACTTCAAATTTCATCTTATCACATATATTCATCATCAAACCAGGGTACCCTCCACATGGGTCTCAACAGAAGTGCTCACTTTCCTTGAACACATTTAAGAGGATATTGTTGTCCTTGAAAATGCTTCAAGTAAGCTTTTGGTAGAAATTCCAGCGGTATGACATCTTGGGTTGTGGACTGTGGATGAAATATTATAATGGTGGATATATAATATGTGATATACAAATTATGTTTCTTTGCCTGAGTAGAAATTAGGGTGTTAGTAGTAGCATCTTGGGCTTATGTTAAGCCAGGGTGTTACAACCACCTTGTTGTAGGTGGCTAGTGCAAGAAGAACTTGGGGCTTGCTTTGCTTCGCCTAGAAGTTGACTGACCCATGGTGGGAGACTTCGTCCTTGTCGACCAACTTCTTCTGCCAGAAGGCCTGGTTGAGCAAAGCGAAGACCTTCGCCCGCGGTGTGTCTCCTCCGCCCGCATCACCCACACCAGGATGCTGATGCTGGTGATTGCGTTGGGAGTAAGCTGCGATAGCTCCACGTGGTAGAGGGAGAGGATCTCCAACACGACGAGGACGCATGGGAAGCGAAGCCCCGCCTCGAGGAAGGCCTCAAAGACGACGGCATCATAGTCACAGGGGTTGGGACATTCTCCTCTCCCGCGACGCGCATGGTGCTCCGCTCCACATCGTACTACTTGCTCAAGGTGTCCAGTTCTGCATCCCCGAGTTGGGATTCCCCAAGAACGCCAGAGAGAGCGATGACAGACGCTTCATCCAGGAGGTACTTGGCAACGATGCAACCGTGAGCCATCTCAGAAGTGAGGGCGAAGAAGGATTGGGAATAAGGAGCAGGCGCAAACGCAAATGGAGGAAGAAAAAAGCGCTAACTGGCTAAAGCAGCGGCGCGATTGGAAGAGTGTAAAGAGGCTTGGAAGGGGAAGAAGGGGCCTCTTTATAGAGGACAAGGCAGCATCCGCGCTGTCCATCGAGACATGCGGTGACAGGGAAGAACCTTCACCCGGGTGCGCCAAAAGGGTGCGATGGTTCACTCACCTATGAGCGATCCGGACCGTCCCACGAGCCATGCAGCGGTAGGAGGTGAACCGACGTGACAGGATTTGATGGGTGTGTTAGCCGTTATCGGGAGGCGTGAGGTCAAGGGTAGCGATGGCATAGGCGCCACCTGAAAAGGTGTGCACAATTGATGGCGATAACACACCACGAACCACCAAGCAGGGGCCGCCATGTGCCCCTGCTAAGACACTAATTGCCACGAAGACCTAGGTACGCGGGATAGAAGTCTTATTTTCTGTCTAAGTGTTGAATAGACCGAGATGCTATGCAGGTTGCGAAGGAGGTGGTTCGCCTGGTCCCCATGATGAAGGGGAAGGGCGCCTCGTAGAAGGTAGATTGCATGGTCAAGAGCATGGCGAAGCAGGCACTCGATCATGAGGGACTCCTGTTGTAGAAGGGGAATACCCATCCCCTACAAACCCGGAGCAGGAAAACCAGAGGAGAGGACCCTAGGGATCCTTCGCCTCCTGCGGGCGAGGCAGAGGCAAACCAGAGGGGTCATGGTCCGGAGGAAGCTTTGCCTCTTGCAGGCGAGGCAGCGGCGAACCAGACGGGTGGTGGCCCAAAGGATGCTACGTCTCCTACGGGCAAGGTAGGAGTGAATCAGAGGAATGATGACGCTAGAGGACCCTACCCCACGCAGACGAGGCGAACCAAAGGGGCAGTGGCCTGGAGGAAAAGCTTCATCTCTTGTAGGCGAAAGCAATGGTGAACCGCGGAGAAATGCAGTCTTGGGGGTGGGTCTTGCCCTAGCCTGTGAAGGCAGGTTGGCGCAGGTCCGGAAGGGAGCCAACTGCCTCGCAGGAGTGACACGAAGGGATGGAGTTCCTTGGCCAGCAAGAAGATCGAAGACAGCTAGTACCGGGGGACCCACAGGTGACAAGATTCGTATCGTGTGGCCGGAAGATACCTGTACGAATCGTAACAATCCGGTCCCCCTGTAATTCTTTTTGTAACCTCACTTTAGCTAAGACGGTGGGGGCACTCAGGTCTTAGAATTTGGCCTTTGGGTGTTTTTTCTCCACAACCACGCCTCAGGGAGCAGGTCAGGGGCCAAAAAGTCCTTTCGTAGAAGACTTTTTGGCCCTCGCTTTGTCTGTGCTTGGGGAGGTAACACAGGAAAGTTGTAAAAGAACCCCCTATTATAAATGGGGGATTTGAAACTTTGAGAAACAACAGGAAAAAATTCCAAGACTAGACACTATATTCACTCATTTCCGTTTCCCTCGAGCTGCTCCATGGGTCCCTTCGCTCACCTTTGCGGAGCAGGTCCCCTACAAACGCGTTGTCTGACCCGGGATGACGGCAATGACATTGTTCGTGTGATAGGCACAGTCGCTTGCGCGTCAACGGGAGCAATACAAATCAGCCATGTGTGGTTCTCTCGATGACCAAGTCTGTACGTTAATTATTGCTTTCACAAATCACAGGTCAAGTCTCCTAAGATATGGACGTGTGATACTGTGACAACCGTCTGACATACGAAGTGGAACCTTGCACTACTTGGGCACATCTTGAGCGAAGCCTCAACAAATTATCCACTGCTCGTAACACAAGCACTCCCACACAGAGCTACAGGCATGGCTCCAAACAATGTCCCAGCGAGGATGCGGCTGATCTTCATAATGACATGCTTAGCCATGGCTGCTACCTTCATGGTACGCATATCAGGGAAGCCTCCCACTGCCGATGATATTGCACACTGTCCCAAATCCTGTGGCTCCGTCAACATATCCTACCCTTTCGGCATCGGAGCTGGCTGTTACCGGGAGGGCTTTGAGCTCACCTGCAACCGCACCAGCGCCACCGAGCCTACCAGGCTCGTCTTGGGCAACACCACCACCGAGGTTGTACGTCAAGACCCCAGAGGATATATTGATGTCTTTATCGGCTTCAACATCCCCACAAAATCAGGTGTGTTTGCTACCTACAACAGGTCTTGGGAGGCCCCTGGAAGGATACTTGACTTTTCCAGTTCTTGGCAGTATTACATACTGACCGTAATCGGTTGCGGAATAGAGGCCTATATGTTTGACCCTGATACAGGTGACGTTATAGGCTATTGTGCAAGTATGTGTGCAAAAGGAAGCTGAGGGACGATTCTGCTCTACAGGCATGGGGTGCTGCAACATCTTGCAAAAAGGTAGAGACTTTCGGGATATTAAATTTACCGTAATACAGAAGGAACAAATGGGATGGAAGGCCATTTCAAACGCTAGTCATCATACAATTAAAGCTTTTATTTCAAGCACTCATTATCTATTTAGTACGGAAGATCTACTTTCTGATAATATAAACCGAAGCAAAATCAATGAAATCTCGGCCAGCCTTTCTGTTGCTATTAGGCGAGACCAATCAAATTGTTCGGATCGGCGGGATGACAAAGGATACGCGTGTGACGGTAGCCATCAATGTTTTAATTTTCAAAGCGGCGGTTACTATTGTTCCTGCGCCAACCGTATGGACAATGGAAATCCTTACCTTGACGGTGGATGCATAGAATGTACGTACACAGTTCATAATGGTATCTTCTTTAAAATTGCAAATAAATGTTGGCATTTCCTTTTCTATTTTTGCGTCCGCTGCATACCAACACAGTTCATTACTCCTACGATATTCTATTTGCGAAGTCGCATAATGTTTTTGCTTGACCTCAATGAGTTTTTACTTGAATTGTTTTCTTATTAGGATTTACTTGGATTGTTATGATATATAGTAGTTCTACTTATGGACTATATATGCCTGGATAGTAATTAGTATTTTTTAACTATAACATATTAATTACTGAATGATAGGTGCTATTGTTTTAACCAATCCATCTGAACCTCTATATATTGCTAATGTTTAAGATAGATAAATGAGTGGAATTTTCAAGTACAAATGTCTAGAAAATTTTTATTTATAGTCCCATACTAGTATATATGTTGGCATGCTGTGAAAACTAATGGGTCAATTATAGTTTCTGTTGTTTATCATTATATGATATGTTTCTCAATTTTTTTTAAAAAAAATGTAACAGCGTATGACCCCAGCAGAGACAAGCTGTACTGTTCTAGATCCTGTGGCAATATAAGTATTCCTTTTCCTTTTGGGCTTGAATCAGCATGCTCCGCAAGTGCAAAATTTGAACTGAATTGTACAGACAATGAAGCCTTTATTGGAGAATCATTTCTAAAATATCAAGTGACAAATATTTCGACAGATGAAGGACTCCTATTTGTTGATAAGCCACCAAATCTTGGAGATGAAGATACAAAGGCGATCACAGTAATAAACGATAATAGGTATCTTGAGTATGTTGACGATGTTATCCATGACCTAGATGGTTTTACCTTCTCTGAACAATCTGGAGTTTGGAAGTGGGCTGTCAACAATATAACTGTGAACTAGCAAAAGAGGGCGAAGCATATGCATGTGTTAGCCCTCATAGTGAATGTCTTATGGCGATACATGGACATTTCATAATGGGATATCGTTGCAAGTGTTCTAATGGTTACCAAGGAAATCCTTACGTCGAAAATGGCTGCAACGGTAAACCCACTCCCTCTATCGTAGACATAATGTTCCCGATTTTACTGTAATTTTATTTTTTTTAATAGTTTAATTATTAGGTAGCCAAAAATATTAATTTGGCATAAACTTCCGAAAATTAGCATTTACTAGAAAGGAAACCATATTAGGCTACATATATGATGCTATTATTGTCGGGTTCTAGACCCTTCTATGTTAACGATACATGTCCCAACAATCAGTACACGAATCTATGTTCAAACAGAGCACTGGTTTAGAGCTATATTAGCTAACAAAGTACAAAAGAGTGCGGAGAAGCAATATATTACATTAGTTCAGATTACAAGTCTTGACTATAATGTAAGATAGAAGTTAGCGATTCCAAAAGTAGAGACCCATCATGGCTATAGTCACACACTGATAGGAAGCAACTAGTAGTCCGGACCACATTCTAGGAAAACAACAACGTAGTCCTACGGCTTTTCGAGCTCCTAACTAGTGCAACCATGGTCAGTACACAGCGCAAGTACTAACAAGTCTTTTCTGGATAAGGGCAGATTTGGACTCATTCTAGGAAAGTTGAGAGTTTATTTGCATAAATGCATTTTACTAACAGTTGAAAAGCATTTTAAAAAACACAAGGTAATAAGTAGATATCAATTTACATAATTAACTTGAACAATGATAATGATACTAAACAAAACCCAACTAAGGCTCAACAATACGAAGTCTTAACAACGGTGCCGATGCCGGAACCACAATATCCAAGTAATTTTAATTAAAGTAAGAGCGATAGACCACCAAGTCGCTCTTAACCGTGAGCATGACCATTTGAATGGTTTATTTTCTATAGAGGTTGTACGTTGTGCCAGCAAGATACCATATAACTTGCATGCGCTATGTGCTAGAAGAAACATCTAACAAAACCTATTGGAAGATTAGCCCCATATTTATCACAGTCAGTACTTGATGCTCACACAAGTACCTCGGATTCCCAATAGAAATACACCAATGATGCCGCAAGAATAGCGGAAACCTTGCCTGCGGCTACAACTATTGCGACAAATCTGAAATTATTCTCCTTCTAGATTAGGCCTATCACATACTGAAGCACGGAAAGTTCTTGGTTAAATCAACCACAAGCAATCGGTACTTATTCTCGAAGCGGCGACAAACACAAACCCAAGTCTCATGCGTGAAGGCACCCACCATATACAAAGCAATCGCTTCCGATCACAGCTATTGGATGGTTAAATTTTAATTAAGAAGTGATCAAGCCCACCATAACCCAAGTTCTCAATTACCAGATGCGAAGTTGTCAATATGATTACCTCCATGATCACAGCAGTAGAATTTCTCCCTAATGTCTAAGCATTTCTGAGCCATCTAGCATTTTTCAACATTCACATAACATGTAATTATATCCTTATGATAGTTTATGAGAGTGGGTGCACATTTCGGTAGTCCAGACATGCACTAGGAACACATCTACGCACCATATGTCAGTTTAATCAATTAACAATTTTGAAAAAATCTAGAAAATATATATGATTACGATGGAAAGCCTTACCTTCGAAGAAACCTGCTCCTATTGGCAATTGGAGGTTGACGGAGTCGGGCTACGCTCCCTTATGGCCCACCAAATCTAATGCAAGTCACGATCACACATTTTTTTTAACAAAGGATAGGAGAACTGTATTCTATTGATAAAAAAAGAGTACAAAATTTGGGGAACAAGCCCTCCCCCTGAGCGTGTTTAATTATGTAATTACAAAAGGGGCTCCTGCGGCCATTCACATCCGCAGGACGTCGAGGAGTTGGTGGAAGATGGGACGTTGGCTGTCTTATTGTCTGAATATGCGATTGTTACGCTCCAGTCAAATGTGCCAGATGGTTCTGGAGACCAACGAGGGGGAGCCTTGCTTCGGTCTAGCCCAGCAGATCACGTTTGCCCACCATTGAGTGAAGTTGTTCATGTTCCTCCAGCTGTCTGGCTGAAGAAGATATGCACACATTCAAGACGATGTAATTAAACATCACCGGAAGATATGCAAAAATGAATGTATGAGCATGCATGTATATGATATAAACATGTTTTATTATTTAATTACGAATTTTGGAAATTTCATTTTATTTATAAAATGACATAAATCATTAAAATTAATTTTATAAATTATTTTATTTTCGAACTGTAATACTAAAAATAAATCAATTTTGACAAAATCTAGAAAATATATATGATTACTAGGGAAAGCCTTACCTTCGAAGAAATCTGCTCCTATTGGCCCATTGGAGGTTGACGGAGTCGGGCTACGCCCCCTTATGGCCCACCAAATCTAATGCAAGTCACGATCACACATTTTTCTTTAACAAAGTGTAGGAGAACTGTATTCTATTGATAAAAAAAAGAGTACAAAATTTGGGGAACAAGCCCTCCCCTAGGCGTGTTTAATTATGTAATTACAAAAGAGGCTCCTGCAGCCATTCACATCCGCAGTTGGCTGTCTTATTGTCTGAATATGCGATTGTTACGCTCCAGCCAAATGTGCCAGATGGTTCTGGAGACCAACGAGAGGGAGCCTTGCTTTGGTGTAGCCTAGCGGATTACGTCTGTCCATCATTGAGTGAAGTTGTTCGTGTTCCTCCAGCTGTCTGGCTGAAGAAGATATGCACACATTCAAGACGATGTAATTAAACATCACCGGAAGATATGCAAAAATGAATGTATGAGCATGCAAATATATGATAAACATGTTTTATTATTTAATTACGAATTTTGGAAATTTCATTTTATTTATAAAATGGCATAAATCATTAAATTAATTATATAAATCATTTTATTTTCGAACTATAATACTAAAAATAAATTTAATGTAAGATAAATACATAACTATTATTTTTATTTTATATAAATTTTGCAGAAATTTGAACTCCATTTTTAGATGTATATAAATCATTAACATATTATTAAATACATTTTAAATACAGTAAAATTTTATGAAATGATTCATAAAAATATGAGATTAATACTGGAGCTAGATGACGACCCCATCTATCTACTGGAACTCGTTTCGGACTTTGCTCCACGGCAAACGCAGCAACCAGCAGGCAGCGGCTGATCGTGCGCGCCGGCGAGGACAAAGATGCAAGCCGTGCATGTTGGTAGAAAGGCGTGGCCGGCTTGGCTGAGGAGTTGAGGACGACACCGGCGACGGCAACGGCATGCAAGCACGGAGTAAGAATGGCGCATCGGCGACATGCATCATTGCATGCGGTGGCGGCGAGCACCAGCGGAGGTGAGAGTGAGACCCCGGCCATCAGGGCCATGCATGTACGTCGGGGAAGGCATGGCGGGGAGCACGAAAACGTCATGTGCACGGCCGGCACTGACGAGGCTAGCTCATGGCGGCCGCAGGACATAGGATCGAGTAGAAGAAAGGAAAGAAGGTGGAAAGATGAATGTGGAGGAGGGAGCTACAGCTACTCGCCAAATTCACCAGCGACCAGATGGATAAGGTGGGGTTAAATAGGAGGAAGGCGGGGCAAAACTGGTATAAAGCTGAGGTTGCACGGGTATTGACCTGTTCATGGGCAGCCCGGCCCGGCGAGCCTGGCCCGAAAAAGCCTAACCTGGCCCAGCCCGACCGGTGCACCGGGCCGGGCTCGGGCCTCGATCTGAAGCCCGACCGCCGGGCCGGGCCGAGCTCGGGTCTAGAAAAAATGCGGGCGAAGCCATGACCAGGCCGAGCTTTAGGGATTCGGGCCAGGCTTTCGGGCTTCGGACCGGGTTCAGGCCCAAATCCGAGGCCCGGTGCATCGGGTCGAGCCGGGCTCGGGCTTGGTCCCGTGGGACCGGGCTTTTTCAAGCCCGGCCCGGGGCATGATCAGGTCTACACGGGTACATAGGCAAATAGATAAATGACAACAAAAAAGAAATAAAGAAAGAAAGATGGGGGGAGGGCCCACATGCAAAAGAAAGAGAAGAAAAATGACCTACAGGCTACAGGTCCGGGCCTCCGGGGTAAGGACTAAGGAGATAAGAGAGACAATAAAATGAGACTTGACGAAAATAGTTTTAATGGATTAATTTATCTGCAATTGAATTTGAAGTAATAAATTATTATTTCGGTTTTTTTGTCAAAAATAAATTAACAATGCAAATTTTATGCCATAAACTGATTGTGCTTTCAATTGCGACATGCAAACTAAAATGTTTTTAAAATACGACATGCAATAGAAATGTTTTTAAATATGACGTGCTCATTTTCAAACTTTCAGGGATTTTAGTAAATTTTATGCTAAGCTTTTTATGTTTTGTAAATAGAGGATATCACATAAACTAATTTAAAAACATCAAGTTATGTTTTTTGATAAAATTAATCATTCTACTTTGTAATTATATTTTATTTTTTGCAAAAGCAAACTAAATCTAGACAATTATTTTAGTTTTTAAGCAACATGTAATCATGAATTATTTTTTTGGAAAATCATGAAATTTTTGTGGTGACAACCTTATTTTCAAATATTTTCTAAATTTCAACACACATATTTATGCTTATGCAAATGCCATGATGCAGATGGATTTTGAGTTTTGAAAATAAGAATATTACAATTATCTTCGTCGACTCACCTTTCTGACACTTTTTGCAGATATGAATGAGTGCTTGACACCCAATATTTGTAATGGAACTTGCATTAATTTTGAAGGAGGCCACAATTGTACTCCTTGCCCTCGTGGAAAATCTTTTGATCCTGCAGAACAGCAATGCACTTCCACTAAGCAACGCAAATTTATTTTGGGTACGCAATTACTAGTACTTCAAGTCACTAGCTATATATTTTCATGTTAAGGTTATTTTTATAAACTTTTTAGTCTAAATAAATACAGAAGAATTTAACCCTGATAATAACGATGTCTATATAATTACTTGATCCAGCTGTTGCGATTGGACTAGGGTCTGGTTTTGGAGTTATAGCGCTCACATTATCGGCAATTGTCTTTGTTCTCCGATGGAAAAGGCATCTGCTAAAAAAAGTTCGAAGGGCATATTTCAAAAAGAATAAAGGTCTCCTTGAACAATTGCTCTCATCTAACGAAAGTGTAGCACATAACACAAATATATTTTCTTTAGAGGAGCTAGAGATGGCAACAAATAGCTTTGACTCAACACGTATTATTGGTTGCGGAGGACATGGTACAGTTTACAAGGGCATTTTATCAGATCAACGTGTTGTAGCCATAAAAAAATCCAAAATTGTGGAGCAAAGTGAGATTGACCAATTTGTTAACGAGGTGGCCATCTTATCTCAAATCATACATCGTAATGTGGTGAAGCTTTTTGGTTGCTGCCTTGAATCTGAGGTACCTTTACTTGTGTACGAATTCATTTCCAATGGCACACTTTATGACCGTCTGCATGGTGATCTAAGTATCAAGTGCTTGTTGACATGGGATGATCGTATTAAGATTGCTCTTGAAGCCGCAAGCGCTCTTGCTTATCTCCATTCTGCTGCGTCAATACCAATCTTCCATCGAGATGTGAAATCTGCCAACATACTCTTAACCGACAATTTCATTACCAAGGTTTCAGACTTTGGTGCTTCAAGATCGGTTTCCATTGATGAAACACATGTGGTCACTATTGTACAGGGAACTTTTGGGTACTTGGATCCAGAATATTACCATACAGGACAATTAAATGAGAAAAGTGATGTTTATAGTTTTGGTGTGATACTAGTTGAGCTCCTAACAAGGAAGAAGCCAATCTTTGTCAATTGCTTTGGTGAAAAACAGAACTTGGGTCATTACTTCCTTCAAAGGTTACATGATAGGGCTACAATAGAAATAGTGGATGCTCAGATCATTGAGGAAGCAAATCAAAGAGAAATTGAAGAGATAGCTTCACTTGCAGCTATGTGCCTAAGACTTAGAGGAGAAGATAGGCCGAGGATGAAAGATGTGGAGTTAAGGTTGCAACATCTAAGAGCTAAGATAACAAAGAAAGGTGAACAAAGGATACAAGACGACATCCAATGTGAGTCGTCATTACTATACAAGTCAAATTCCACTTGTCGAAACCAATACATGGAGTTTAACATAGTCTCTAGTTCGCCAAGGCAAGATGTTACTCGATCATATACCATGGAGCAAGAACTTGTTTCATGGTCGGATATACCTCGCTAAAATGTTTGTATTTTCATAAACTATATTCATTGTTATCAGCACAGAAACACTTCATTTTGTGCTTCAAGAGTAAAATTTTTAGGCAACAATCAATTATGTTGGTTACATTTTCTTTAATGGATTTTAATTGTCGTACTCAAGAAACAGCCATGAGATGACAAGAAGAATGGATAGGCATCAGAAACGTCACAAACATGTCGCTGACGGTAGTAGCGTAATAACAGGACCTTTCAAAAACTTTTTTGATCGAACGGACAAACTTTACCATTTCATTATGAGGGAGAGAATTATACACTGTACAAAAAAACTTAGACACAGCTAGGGAAAGAAGCTCCAAAGAAGATTCAGATGGTTCTGGTGGAGCCCCATGCTCCAACCTCTAACATTCTTTTTAACCCGGTCTACCACCAGCCTAGGCGGTAGGTCAGCATTCTAGAAAGTATGCCGATTCCTTTCATTGCAGATGTTCCAAACGGTAAAGATGATCAAACTGTCGAGGGTATACTTGGCCTCCTTTCCGAACATGAGGGACGTGATGCACAACCACTAATCACAAAACTTGTCAGTGGTGTCTGGCGAGGTTATGCCAACTGGCAGGACGCTCGACAAACAAAGACAGAGAAAGCACAGTGGGCAGCGATGGCAAATTGGATGGTGAGGCTAGCGCTTCCGAGCTAGGATGTTTGCCATGTGAATTCAACCATGGGATACCAACCACATAAAGATTTACACTTGTTCTTAGTGCGTGCCTTCCAGATGATGTCACCCAGGGGCTAGGACACACTGGCCATAAGATAAGTTGAGCGTATGGAGAACTTGCCATCTGTGTTGAGGACCCAAGAGATTTGGTCCTCCATATCTATGAGGGTTACTTCTTGGAGGGTGGACCATAGTCTAAGTAGTTATCCAGTGGTCCACAGTGCTGACATGAGCCACTGTCTTGATGCATCTATTGTTGGATAGCGTTTTTCTAACTGTGTTGTTCTTCTCACAGCCTTTGGAGAACGAAAATGGAGCGATGTCACATGGAGCCGTTCCCTAGAGCCACTTGTCATCCTAGAAGCTGTTTTCACACCGTTCCCAACCATGACCAGCATGGCCAAGCGGAAGAGATATTTGTCAACTTCACTGCAAGGGGTCGGGGAACCAAACCAGGGTCTATCTGGGGACGTCCATGATAGACAAAGCCATCGAAACCTTAGGTCCCTTCCAAAGCACTAGAGGTTAGGAAGTGCTAAGCCCTTGACCCTCTTAGACCAACACACCGTTAGCCAATTAACAAGAGAATGCCCACGATTGGAGGTTTCTTCACCTTTCTAGAGAAAAGCCCACCGGATTTTGTTTATGCGCTCGGAGGCCCACTTTATCATTTGGAATGCCGATAGGAAGTCGGTCGGCAAGGTGGAAAGGACGAAGTTGACTAGTATAAGACGCTCAGCCTTGGAAAGTGGCTTTCCTTTCCACCTTTGCAATCTCATTTGTACCTTTTAAATGATCGGCATGAAGTGGGCCTTGCTAAGCTTCCTTCAACGAAGGGAGAAGTCGAGGTAAAAGGGGAAGGATTTTTTCGTCCATGCGAAGGATTGTAGAATTTCATCGATGTCCTCTAGCTAACAGTGTATCAGGTAGGCGTTGCTTTTGTTAAGATTAGTGTGCAGTCAAGAAATTTTCCAAAGCAGGGAAAGAACGTGCATCACGCCCTCCACCTCATATTAAGCGGTTGATGATGATGGTTGCGTTGTCCGAGTAGAGGGAAGTATTGATGGAGACCACCCTAGAGTTGATGGAAGTGTGGACATTATGCTCCAAGGCCTTGTCAAACAAGTGTTGGATGGGATCAATGGCAAGTATGAGAGCATTGGTGAGATGAGGTCTCCTTGCCTAACTCCTCTAGCGTTGTGGCTGGTTGGTATCGAGGAGCCATTGAGTAGCACAAAGGAGTAGGAAGTAGCTAGGATTGTCAAGATCCAATTTCTCCAACATTGCCCAAAGTCCATGTCTTGAAGGACCTCTAGGAAGTAGCCGCAATGAACAGAATTGAAGGCCATGGTGAAGTCGATCTTGAAGAAGATAGCCACCGCGTTGGATCGTTAAGGGTCCTAAATTGTGTTATGCAGATAGAGGAAGTTGTTCTGAATAGACCTTCCTTTTATGAAGGCATTTTGGCTCTTAGAGACTAGTGAATCTAGGTAAGGGCTTGTCTATTTGCAAGCAACTTGGTTAGAAGCTTGCTAAAACTATGGATCAATCAAATGGGGTGGAAATTTGATATCCACTGTCTGTTCTCCTTCTTCTGAACTAAGATTATGTTGGTTATGTTGAGAAGGCTTAACACGGAGTCATTCTGTTCATAGAAGTGCTAGAGAGCACAAGTGATGTCAACTTTGATGATGCCCCAACATGCTTGTTAGAAAGTCCCATGAAGGAATCGGGACCCGGAGCCATGTCAGTAAGAATGGAGAACACCATATTCTTGATTTTTTTTTCCTCCTCAAATGGGAGGTTCAGATCCTCAAGGTTAGGTGGCGTGTATCCCATGTTTTCCAACTCAAGGAAGATCTCGTTGTTGTAGCTGTTGCCTAGGTGCTCCCCGAAGAAGCGGTGCATTCTTGATCTTTCTCTTAATGTGAAGTGGAAATACCTTGAGGTGTTATCAAGGAATGGATGAAGTTATTTATTCTTCTAGTGTTTTCACAGATGTGGATGAACATAGTATTGGCATCACCAAACTTTAACCATTGAGCCTAAGCACGCTGTTAGATACACGCCTCCTCAACGATCGTGAGCCCTAGTCTGTGATCCTTAAGTTGTTTTTTGAGCTAGGGGGCATGTCTCGCTTCCACGATCCAAAAGGAAAATCAACTCGCACACAAATGGTAGTGAGGATCCTTGAGTTGCCCACCTCTTTCTTTGCATAAGCGCCAAGGGCCTTAGCTGTGTGGAACAGCTTGCTGAGAAGCTTCCGGAAGGGGTTCAGACTAATCACTGGGCGCTCCCAAGCCTTCTACACTGCTGAGTGAAAACCTCTAGATGCAACCAATGGTCCTTGAACCGGAAACACCTAGCGGGACGACACTACAAGTTAGTGTTGATAAGGAGGAGAGCATAGGCAGAGATCAATGAGGAAAGGTTTCAAAGGGTTGCTTCAGGGTATCATAGCTCGCAATCGACGGTGCATAAGGCACGGTCGATTTGGGTGAGCGTAGGATTGCATCTCTCGTTGCCCTAGGGGAAGCGTCGGTCTGAGAGGTGTAGTTTTTTTAGATCCAAGCTATTGACCATTGCACGAAAGGTGTTCATCAACAGGAAGTTCAGGCTCACGCTGTTTTTGTCGAAGACCTACAAGATAAGGTTAGAATCCCCCAACACTAGCCATGGGAGAGTGTGCTGCTCGTGGGTTAGCTCTTGCTAGAAGAAAAGCTTGTTGGCCACCGTTTGGGTTCATAAACTACTAAGACGTGCTAGAAAGAGAGGAAGATCTTGTGAGGCAACATTGTGGAGATGTAGTTAGTGGTGGATATGATGTCGGTGACATCGAAGGCATCTTCATTGGCCACGAGGAGGAAGCTGCCTTTAGTATTGATCACCGGAAGGCACGCGAAGGTGTTTGTGAAGTTACGGACTACACACTCCATGATGGTCGTAGAGTGTACAATGTCCAACTTTGTTTATTGGACGCAGACCACCTTGACATCGTGGATTCATTGAGGTTATGAAAAGGATGCTACACCGCACTCTAGAGATGAGGCCCCTGATATTCCAATTTAGGAAGCACATATTCATAGGGAAGCTAGTTGAGCGTCGGGTCGACCGAGAATAGAAATGATGGCCGAGTTGTTTTCTCCCATCGTGATGTGGTTGTCGTGTAGGTCGAAGGAAGTCTTAGACATGAGGTGGACCTCCTCCTGAATATCAGTATGACGAGGGTGTAGCCATGCATGGTCACCATTGGTCCCAGTTTTAGGTCCAGGAACTGGCCCAACACGGGCGTGTGGTTGGCTAACAATAGTCGAAGTTGGGGTCGAGTAGCAATCCGTGTAGGGGTGTCGACGGGTCCGCCATTGGCATATCTTTTGAACATACACCTGCTCCTACTTGGGTTTCAGCGAAGGATGGAGGTAGAGGGAGCTTCTGTTCTTTTGGATTTAAGGGCGTTGCTAGGAAGGTTGGTGGTGTTGACTTTGGCCGAGGGGATATTGCACCTATTGAAGATGGTGCAAGTATAGCTGCAGCAGAGCTATCTAGTGTCGATGACAAAGAGCTACGGTGATGCGAACACTCCCGAGGGGACAGCCATGGACACCTAGGATGTCACCTAATCATTCTTCAGCGGCTCGCATCGGCTGCTCCTGCCTTGTAATGTGAGTAGGAACAACAATGGTGAGACCAGCAAGGTCATCCAAAGAAGTGATGGCTTCCGCCATGCAAATTATTGTGAGCATTTTTCATCTGTGTCTCTTGTAGAGCACAAAAATATTAAAGAATCACTTCAAAATCCAAATTGGGTTAAAGTAATGCACGATGAGCTCAACAACTTCAAAAGGAATGAAGTTTTTTTGCAACAAGCAAGTTGAACATGGTACGATAACTCGAAACAAGGCATGCCTAGTTGCACAAGTATTCACACAAATTCCTGGACTTGATCGTGGTGAAACATATGCACCCGTAACGCAACTTAAAACTATACGGTTTATTCTTGCCTTTGCTTGTTATTATAGCATAGTGTTATATCAAATGGACATTAAAAGTGCAGTCCTTAATTATTTTATTGATGAACTTGTTTTTGTTGAACAACCTCCTGGATTTGAGGATCCTTTTCACCCTAATCATGTATTCAAGCTTTCGAAGGCATTGTATAGGCTCAAATAAACTCCTAGCGCCTGGTATGAACATCTTAGAAATTTCCTTTTTGAAAAGGGGTTTGAAACCGGTAGTGTTGATCACACTCTTTTTTGTAAGACCATTGAGGGTGACATCTTTCTATGCGAAATTTATGTAGATGATATAATATTTGGATGCACTGATCAACCTTGTTGCAAGGAATTTGGTGATATAATGTCCAAGGAGTTTGATATGTCAATGATAGGCAAATCAAATTTCTTTCTCGGATTTCAAATCAAGTAAATGCCAAATGGGGCATTCACATCTTAAGATAAGTATGTGAATGATTTAATCAATAGATTCAAGATGGTCGACTACAAACCTATCATGAACCCAATGGCTTGAAATGGACATCTAGATATGGATGAAGGAGGTATACCTGTAGATCAAAAGTTGTATTGTTCCTTAATTGGTTCACTGCTTTACCTTACATCTAGGCCTAGCATCATGTTTAGTGTTTGCATGTGCTCATTTTCTAGCTTCACCTAAAGAATCACATTTAACTATCGTAAAAATTATTCTTAGATACTTGAGTTTTACTCCTATCGTTGGATTATGGTATCCTAAAGTGCCATTTTTGAGTTAATTGGGTACTTCAATTCAGACTACGCGGGGTGCAAAATTAATTGGAAAATTACCTCGGGAGGATATCAACTGATAGGAAGGTCTTTTGTATCTTAGTCTTTTAGAAAGCAATTATATGTGACGCTATCAACCGCTGAGGCAGAATACATATCGGAATGGACAGCTTCTGCTCAACTTCTTTATATAAAACAAACATTTCTTAATTATGGTAAAAATTTTGATTAAGTGTTGCTTTCTTGTGATAATGAAAGTGTAGCAAAAAATAGTCACTAATTGTTGACGTCAAATAAACACCAATTTCATACGTCAACATATTCCGGAATTCTGGCTTTTCGAGGGAAAATCAAGGTTTATACTAACATTTTAGTTATTCTAATAAAGTTCCACAAGTTTTGGTGAGTTTTGGGTCTACAGGTACAAAATGGGA
>SPJY01001434.1:117989-131269 GCA_005191435.1 Raddia distichophylla
TGTTGGCGCTGGCGCGTCGGGGACTGGCGGCGGCGGCGCGTCGGGGACTTGCGGCGCCGGCGCGTCGGGGTCGGCGGCGGGTCGGCGCGACAGGGAGGCAAGTCTCGAGCCCTAGCGCGGTATCAAATGTGGTACAGTGTCGACGGCCATATCAGAGCCGTCGACACTGGGCTCTAACGGTCCGCTTGTCGACGGCCCAATGATGGCCGTCGATACTGCCCTTTGTCCGTAGTTAGTATTGACGGCATAAGGTGGCCGTCGACACAACTCCAGCTTTATCGACGGCATCTCCAAAGCCGTTGACACTACAACTGTCAAGCAGTGTCGACGGTATTACGCCAGACTGCCGATACTATCGTCGAGGGTGCTTGTATCGACGGCGACGTGTAAAGCCGTCAAGAATATCTGTACCGACGGCAGCTGTTGACTACCGTCGATGTAAGAGCTCTGTATCAACGGCTTTGTCTGTGGCCATCGAGAGAACTCTTAGTCTCGAGGGCAGTACCCCCAAGGGCTTAATCAGTCAAACCACTCTATTTCAATTTTAAAAATTTAAAATAAAATATTTTCAAATATCAGACCACTCCATGCTGTTTCCTACATAAATTTACACATATACAAAAAAATCAAAATTTTTAAAGCTCACCGTGCAGTAACTCCTTTGTAAATGGAAGCTTTCTGAAAGATTTGAGGTGAACATTCATTATTTCATGCGTTTCAATGATCACTAAAGATGCGTTCGAATTTAACTTATTTTTATTAATAAGGTTAATTTATATAGGGCTTAATACACTAATCGATAAACCTCATCCGATAAAAATTTAAACATTTAGCTTTTCAAATTTTAATTTTAATTTTTAAACACTATTTAAAAGCTAGGTCGACGTGTATTATTCGATGGTAACATAACAAAAACACATAGCAACATACATTTAATCAACACGACATTCGTATCATTTAACTAGACATCATAAAAACCTAAAAGAATTTGAAATAAACTTTACAACACAAAAAATTTAAGAAAAAATTGGAATAAAAGTATTTACAACAATTTCAGTGTCGACGCCCGCTTGTTAGCCGTCGATACAGTCCACACAGTATCGACGGCTTAACGGTCGGCCGTCGATACTATATCGACGCCGTTATCCACTGACGCCTCCGGCATCTCTGTCGACAGCTGAGTGCGTGGCCGTCGATAGTATCCAATGTCTATCAACGGTATAACTGTGGCCGTCGATACTACTTCGTGTATCGACGGCTGACTGGTGGCCGTCGACACGGTAACTGGCAGTCGACTGTGCTGCTGATTCCTGTAGTATCTCTCCTCCCTCTTCCCAGTCCATTGACAGAGCAGAAAATAGATCCAAATAGATCTAGACCCCTCCTGTGCCATGAGCTATGGCCTAGGAGCTTATTTTATTTCCCTTCGCCGGATTCAACCAAATCACCACTCATGATTCAAAGATCAACTTTACCCATGAGAGATCTCCTCTGACCTTGTGCTTCCCAATACCGTGCTTGCAGTTGACCTCTCTTCTCCCTGCGGAATACTTCAGGAAGTCACAAAATCCATGGGAGGCCATGAGTATCTAAGCAGTATCTGTACGCGATTGCAACATTTTTCTTCATCCAAGCTTGATATCGGTGTGGTAATATGACCAAGTCCATAAACCGGTAGGTTTGCTTTTTCTGTATACTTTCTTTCCCAATGCATTCTTGGCTGGGTGCAGTGGAACGGATTTTAACCGTCACTTGGTTGCTCCTTGTATATATAGAGGGCTTGTTCAATATGTTCCTTCCTATGGTTAGCCATCACCTGGAAAGAAACACAATGGATAGTTTCCCAACTGAGGTATATTTTAGTCCTTCATTCACCTAGTTAATAATCTGCTTAGAATCTGTGTACTCTTGACTATTGTGTTCATAGGATTTGTTGATTAGAACTATACATTGTCATTGCAATAGGCCAGAATCTAAAAAGGTTTAAAATTTTGTGGATAAAGGAGGGATTAATGAGATGGTTGCATGTTTCATTTGTTGTTGATCTTTCCTATAGTAATTTTATGGTAAAGTGCTAGCTATTAAAAAAAGTGTTGTCCTTTATGATGCTTTTGAATGGATAGATTGATCTTGTGTGGTTGTTCGCGTTCCTATTTATTTGGATTAGTTTCTATATTGTTAGTTGTCTATTTTTCTGCCTTTGAGTTATTTTTCATTCCAGTTGAGCTCGTAATATCATTGCATGCGCAAATTAATACGTCACAGGTAATTATAGTTTTACGATAGCTTTATGTTGGTAAAGGGGAAAGACTAAACTTTCAATCATGGGGAAAAGAACTGTAATGTTCAGCACTGAGATTATACTTGTAAATCACAATTCAGCGCCCTAATGTCTACAGCCCTTGATTTCCATGTGCTGGTGATTGCTCTTAAACATATTAAACATGACTGATTATTGAAAGCAAAAACTGTAGGCGTCTTTAAATATGGCAAAGGCTGGATTGGATGTTGGATGGCAACTTGAGCATAGCAACAAGTTAGCCAGATTGATTGCAATGTGGCACACGAACTCCTTAACCCTATTCCATGTGATGCCGAACCGACCTAACTACCAATACAATTTAACATGGATGTAGCGATATGTGACATTCTAATAAAACTTTATTAGATGTCCCAATATTTCCCAAGAGAAAAACCAAGGTAATTAGTTCATTCTTACAGCTAACCTTAGTTTAGACGCAAATGGGCTGGATTAGCAGGTAATTAGGGCCCATATCACTTGTATTAGCACTTTGAGCCCCACTCAAAAAGGCCAAAGGCCACTACCCAGCGCCCTAGACCTTGACCATTCCACACAGTTCCTTGCTGGCCACTCCACTCCCTACCCCAAACCTAAATTCTACGGCACAAGAATCCCTATCCTGAGGACGTTTCTGAGGTAAACCCCTTTTCCCTGTAGTCAAATCGTTGTGTAGATGGTACCAGTAGCTAGATCTCATCGAGACGGTCAAAATGCATATGCGGATCGCCCATTTTGGTGTTGGTTTTCCGCTCGGTAAAGCTCGCCATAGTTAACCTTCACCACGGTCGCCGGCGATCCTCGGCATTCGCACCGCCGGCAGGAGATTCAGAGCCAATCCTTGCGCTACGTCACCCCAGCGCCGCCGCTCGACGCACCGCGCGCGCGGCACACGCGCCACACCACTTGCCGGTCGACGCAGGACCGCGCCGGCGACACTGCAAATCCCGCCCCGACAAGCGTCGCCATGGGCCCCACTTCCCGCGTCGACGCCCGGCAGCGCCTCCGCTCTCACCCAATCCCGCTGTGACACACGCCCCCGTGGGTCCCGCCACTGTCGGCGTTGCTGACCGTTCCATCGCGCCGGCCAATAGGAGCACGACGCGTGTCCCATGGGACCCGCCGCTGATACCAACTTCGTTTTATTTCACTGTTCTGGATCTAGCCTCGGTCGCTGATAAGCTGGCCCGGCCAGGCCGTGGGCCCCTCTTGTCAGAGGTAGCCATTTCGTCGCCGCCTTGCACGCGACGCGTGGCACTAAGTGCCAAGCGCACGTGCGTAAATTGCTCTGCGGTCACTGAACGACGGGCTGCCTATGCCGCTTCAGCCCGAGAGCCACGTGGCGTGACACGTGTCAAGCCACTTGTCATTCCACGTCACCCATAGCCCAGCACCCCACTACAACGTGGCCTACCACGTCAGCAGCCACATGTCATGCCACGTCAGCCCCACACCTCCCCCGAGTGCGACTTGTCACGCCACGTCACTGACACGTCACGCCATGTCCCTGCCACGCCAGCACCGTCCCGTGTGTCCCGTTTGTCAGTCGCTGGGAGTCGCTGTCCAGTTGGCCCCACCTGTCAGCCGCACGCCGCCGCGCCGGACTGGTTCGAGCTGGGCCGAGCGCGTTGGGGAAATTTGGGCTGGTTCCGTCGGTTCGGCCCGTTTAAGTGTTAATTGGGTTTTTCTTTTTCCTAGAATTTCCTACTTAGCCCGAAACTTCGCTGAATTGTTTAGGGAGCTCCGTAACTCCAAATTGGATGATTTTGGAGCCTCAAAATCACATTTAAATTCTACAATTTTTCTATATATTTAATATTTATTTTCTCTGTATTGATCTTGCTGTTATATTGTTTGTTGTTCATATGTTTAGACAGTAGGTGCGATTGTTGCTCGGATTGGTGCCCGGAACCGGTGTCGGATTCGCAGAGTGCGGAGTTTTTCGAAGGCAAGCATAGTAACATATTCTCTCCTTGTTTTACAATATAATTTACTATTGTTTATTTTCTAAATTATCAGCATGCATGTAATTAGGCGTGAGTACCTAGACATGTTAATCATCTATTAATATGCTTTAGCCACCTTTGTGAACCCGTTGTATTTTTTCTAGCCTATCCTTGACTAGATGTGTAGGATTGCAGTTGGGATTCACTTTAAATTGAGCCTTGGTGAGGCGTAAGCTTCGCGATGGTATTTTGGTTAAATCTAAACAACTAAAACCAGCGTAGATGATTTAGGGGAGGCCCGGTAGTGATGTTTCCGGGATTGTGGAGGGGATGAGACAGTCTCCTCTAATAAGGACTCAAGCTTGTGTATTACTAGACCAAACCTTACCGTACAGCCACTTGTGACTTCGCCCCTGGCTTAGTACACTACGAAACCCAATAACCGCTTGCTCGCATGCTGTCCGGTTACGTTTCGTCACTGTTGCCCTAGGGGGAGGCTTGCAATCTCCTCTGAGGGGTTGGTGCATCCCTAAGACCGAATGGCTTAATTGGGGAACAACCCACGGGTGGTGTCCAGAAGTAGTAGGCGCCCTACCGCGACGGACGCCAGTGGGGGGCGGGAAAACCAAAAGAGAGGGTAGGTGAAGTGGTGGGCGTGGTAGGCTGGAAAAATTTTGTACCGTCTCTCCTATTGAATGAGACGGGGCTTGTGGGGAAACTTGTACACATTCTGCGGAGTTAAAACTATCATGATAGCCGTGTCCACGATCATGGACAGGGCGAGAGGTTTGCACATGTAGATTCACCCTTTCTCAATATTAAACTTGACTAGAGTAGGCTGGGATTAGCCTGATGCGAGATGCATCTTCTTTTGGATATCAAGAGTCTTATTTGATACTCATGCATTCACCGAACTAAAATTTGAACAACTAAAATATGACTAAAAGTATGATTTGGGTAAAATAACCTAATCCCCTCCTTGATTGCCTGTTGGGTAGCCGTGTACTCATTAGATTGCTCGCGGACATTTTTATTCAGATTACGGTCAGGAGCAGGAAGGCCCTGACGAGGGAACTCAAGGCTAGTTAAGGTGTCCGGGTCGACACCTTGGAGTTATCATAGTTATTTAATTTGAACACTCTGATGTTTTTCTTCTTATTGTTTAATTCCGCATGTACTATCAACTGGTATGCCAGTTTGCTTTTGTAATAAAATGCTATGGTTTACTCTAATTTCTCTTTAATTAAATATACAGTGATGATTCCACCGCATTGTCCATCACGAGATACTAAATTGGGATTAGTATAGACTCCTGGTGCTGGATTCCCATTACAAGTACTGGAGTCACGACATGATAAGAAATGCATGCCCATAAAAGAAGTAGGGTCTCACATGCTTAGTTTAACAGCTCTTTAGTTCAAAACCGAACCCTACATGGATGCACATAGCTGGAATGAGAAATGTTATCCAGGTGGGGCCGCCCCTAGATACAAATCCACAAAGGTCTTTAAGTTAGTTCAAAGGTCCTAAATTTCATGGAAAACTGTCTCATTAATTGTAAAAAGAAAACATCTTCCATACTTATTTTATCAATTATAAGAGCATTTCCAACAGATTCTAAGTCACTGTTCATCTATATCTCTCATATTTTATTCGCTCTCTACTATTATAAAGCCAGTTTGTTTTTTGTTAATGGATGCTTACTATCCATGTGATTGATCAGAGACCTGTTGGTGGTGGACGTTGTTGGAGTCATACGAGCTCTCCTTGCATAGAACATAAGTGAAAGGTACTGTCATCCTACCCCTCCAAAAATTATTGTGCATCATAATATTTGTGCTTGCTAGGAATTTAGACCCCATGTCTAAATTAGTTTCTGGTGATTGTGGTTGGTCCAATTACACTTGTTGTTGACGTCAAGTAAACACCAACTTCATACGTCAACATATTCCGGAATTCCGGCATTTCGAAGGGAAAATCAAGGTTTATACTAACATTTTATTTATTCTAATAAAATTCCACAAATTTTGGTGAGTTTCGGTCTACAGGTACAAAATGGAAAGAACCGGAGCCGAACCGGGCAAAAAGCCAGGCCGGCCGAACCACCCGAGGCCGGCTGAGCAAGCCACGTCACCGATCCGGCACCAACTTCTCCCAAGTGGCATAGAAGCACAAATTGAAGACATCTACACCCTCGATTGCAGTCGGTCCGATCAAATGGACACGGTTGCTTCACAAATGAGCATAGGATTCTCTTGGATTACTTACTTGCGGATGTCAACATGATCCATCGGCTTAAGGGGCTAATCTACACCATCAAAGAGTTATCCTAACAAAACTGGACGGCCAGATGGCACACGAGTGGGTCGGCCGACCCACCTAGGCCGGCCAACCCCACCCCCCTTGATGCCCGTTGGATTCCCCTTTGGAGGAGGGTTTGATGACAAGTGTCCCTACACGTGGAGCAACCCGGTTGGCTTCGGAGCACTATAAATAGACCACTCTCCTCACTTGTATCACAACACACAACACAACACATCATTTTCATTCCACTTATTAGAGTAGCTATTAGTCTAGTAGTAGTTGAGAGTAGAGTCAAGTCAGGCTGAAAGCTCGGAGTTCCGGAAGTGTCTTCGGGAATTCGGGTAATAGTTCTTGTACCCTTTCCTAATTGTTTCAATTAGTGAGATCACTTCATTCATTGCTTATGTGTTGAGCTTTATTTGAGTTGAGTATATCTACATAAATGAGTTGTGTAGATTTGCCTTACCGGTAGCATGTATTCGTCTGGAATCAGTTTAAGTTCTCAGTCATATACTGTAAGAGCCAAGCATTGAACCTAAATTAACTTCTTTTTGGTACTGAGGAAGATTGATTAGAAATAGTAGCAGACGTGGTGTCTGAAACTAGGACTAACTCGGTTTACACCCGAGCCCACGTATATGTGGTAGGTGGAAGATGGTGACAGCCCAATCCATCCATAGATATTAATTATCTCGTGCGTAACCCACATCGTTTGGCTTTGAATCAGTAGAACCCTATCGGAATGATCATAACCATTCGGGATTTCAATTCAGGATAGTGGGTGGTAGTGAATGTCCGAGCTCCGACGACGAATACCAAGTGAACCACTGTTTGATTACCAAAGCTCACTCAATAAACTGAATCACACAATTTTGTGAACTTATTAAACTTCTCTCGTTATTCTCCCAACTGTCTATCTAGCTAGAGTAGCTTTCTCTTTATTTGTGTGAATATTAATCGTGTGTTTGTCACCGGTTCTTTTTATTTATTTATCCTAACCCCTGTTACCTAGACTGGCTGGTATTTGAAATAATTAAGATATAGATAATTGTCTCTTTAAACCCTCGTTCCCTGTGGATTCTATAACTCTAAGAATACTCCTGGTGAAAACTACAAGCGATATCCGCCCGCTTGCGGATTAATTTCTTTGAGCGTAACTATCACCAACAAGTTTTCTGCCGCCGTTGCCAGGGAACGCAGCGGTTTTTCAAGAAAAATTGATAAATTTTTTTCAAAATCTACATCTAAATTATTTAATCTACCAGCCTAGTTTAACGGGAATCACCTTGCTCCGTCTTTGTTCTGTGGAACTAGCAGAGCGGTGCACGATCGGTTTTGATCTCCCGAAAAACTTTCGATAAAATCCGGAGTCACTGGTGCGAAGGACAAGACCTTGAGTCCTACCTCCACAAATCTGTGCCTCTGAGTTACCGAACCTCACGAGCAATCCTTTCCTCGTCACCGAGACACCTTCATCAACAATAGCTGCCGAGAAGACCATTCTTGAATTCTCAGCCCTGTCAAGCACCAATGTCCCCACTAGACCTGCCACCAATGTGGGTGACGGTGGTTTCGAGTTGAAGCCAGCTCTCATCAACATGGTTCAGGCGAGCCCCTTCTGTGGCAAGCAAACGGAGGATGCCTATGCACACCTACATCACTTTCCTGAAATCTGCAGTACCTTCACCATAAAGGGTGCCACCCCTGATGCTGTCCGGCTATGCCTTTTTCCGTACTCATTGATCGGGAAGGCAAAACAATGGTTTTATGCCAACAAAGATGCAGTCTTAACTTGGGAGAACTGCTCCAATGCCTTCCTCACCAAGTACTTTCCACTAGGCAAGACCAATGCCCTGTAGAACAGGATTTCCGCATTCCAGCAAAACACTGACGAATCCATTTCGGATGCTTGGGAGTGACTTCAAGAACATATACTAGCTTGCCCCCACCACGGGATGCAAGACTGGTTTAACATTCAAAGCTTCTATCATGGGCTGAACCGTACTGCCCGAGAGCACCTTGACGCTACTTCTAGAGGAGCCTTCTTTTCACTCAGTGTGAGTGCTGCCCGCACTCTCATTGGGAAGGTGGTCTTGAGCCAGGGCTGGAATGATGAACGTTCACAGCCGCGCACTCGAGGAGTCCACCAAATCGACAACATGGATATGCTCGCGGCTAAGATGGACTTATTAATGAAGAAGCCGGAAGCGCCAAATCAAACCGTTCAGGCGATCGAATCTCGCATGACTTGCGAGGTTTGCGGGAGCCTTGGACATTCTGGAGATAACTGCACTGAGACCCGACCGGAGGATGCAAACTTCATCAACAATGGGTTCCGACCTCAATCGAACTACACATTGGGTTGGAATTCGAGGCCGAACTTCTCCACCGACAACCGTCTTCAAGGAGGTAACAATGGTAGTTTCAATCGCATTAAATCTCCTTTAGATGATGCAAATGCTCAACAAAAAGTAATGATAGCGTTAGTACGAAATTCCTTACTAATGATAAAATTCTTGATAGCATTAATTTAAAACTAGAAGGATTTGCAACTGCCATGCATAGTTAGATGAGCTTTCACAAAATGTTAGAAACTCAAATTGCTCAATTGGCTGCTTCACTCCCTACAATTTCTTCGGAAAAGCTCCTGGGACAACCGAGGCTCCCTCAAAAGAAAATGTTAATGCGGTCGCAACCCGATCGGGTAAAACTACCCGAGACCCGTCGGAAACTAACGCTGCAGGGAATGAGGATGACATCTTCGACGATGAAGAGGAAAAAAAGTCCCGCTGAATTCACCGACACGCAACTGTTACCCTTCCCACGTCGCCAACGAAAGACAACTGCGGACGCGCAATTTGGCAAGTTTGTTGAGGTAATCAAGCAATTATATGTCAACATCCCATTGCTAGATGCGATGCAGGTACCGACATATGCCAAGTACCTGAAGGACATCCTCAACAACAAACACCCGTTGCTGACGTCTGAAGTCATTAAGTTGACTAAGGAATGCAGTGCGGCGATCTTGAACACTCTCCCTGAGAAGAAGAAGGATCTTGGCTACCCCACCATCTCATGCTCCATTGGTGCACAACACTTTGAGCGTGCTCTGTGCGACCTCGTAGCAAGCGTCAGCATCATGCCCAAGGTAATTTATAAAAAATTGAATCATTCTACCTTGTCGCCTACTGGCATGACCTTGCAGTTGGCGGATCAATCGATTCACCATCCAATTGGAGTCGCGGAGGACATACCATTGAAAATTTGAAATTTCCTGGTACCCGTGGACTTCATGGTGCTGGACATGGAAGTAGACACCAAGACGCCCCTCATCCTTGGGAGGCCATTCTTGAGCACGGCAAATACGACGATCGATGTTGGTGCAGGAGAAATTCAGCTCAACATTAACGGCCGAGATGAAACATTCAACTTTAGGCCAAGAGCTGAACAAAGCCCACAGGTACGCACATTTTATGGTAAAAATCCTAAATCTGTGCAGGAGGGAACAAGGGCTATACCAAAACCTCAGGTGGATAGCTCTCCAATTGTTGGATGAGCCATTGCGTCGTCCATATTGGAAGGAGAACAAGGGGAAATCCAAGCCCCGTCAGAAGAAACATGCGGTCAAGAAATCGATGCCGCAAGGGAAGATCAATGCCACTCAAAAATCTCAAATCAAGCAAGTGTGGCGTAAGAAAGAAGTTCAACCGGCCGCAGCAACTCTGGCTGCGGAACCAATTGAAGACAATTGAAGGTTGAAAGTGGTCCGACTCGTCGACCGCAAAACAAAAATTCGAGCCTTCACCGGGAGGTAAGCCGGAAGTTTATCTTGCATTCATATTTATTTCTCGTGCATTTTTCACGGCATATTTAATTTTTACCGTGCATTTACCCTATCAATAAAAATACAAAAATATTAAAAAAATAATTTGGTGGAAAAGTGGGCCCATCGGCCCCACCTAGGCCGGCCGACCCACTTCCTTCAGCCAACCACCAAGTGGGTGGGTCATTTCATCTCATTTCCACCACTCATTTTCCACTACACCCACCACTCTATTCATATAGGCATTAGGTAGGGTAATTTGTCTTCCTTTAAGCATGCATTTAATCTCATGTTTATCACTAATCATGCATTAAGAAAAACTATAAATACGAGAGTGTCCAGCAGGTTGAGATCGCATTCCTGCGGTGATTGCATGATCTCGCATGTAGCTCTCCCTCTGCACTGCATATTTGCTTTCATCAGCATGCGTACTGTTAACTAAAAATTGAGCAAAAATAATTTTTGTGTTGGCAGATTAGCAAGTCCTACAAGGACTACTAATTTTGACGACTAATTTTGGACAACTAACCCGTAAATATTTCCATATATCCTTCGTGTATTTGTCCGTCATAACCGTTGCAGGAAAAATGTCGTCATGGTTTGGAAAGTTTGGCCGCACCATCTTGAAGGGCGTGCACAAACGATTCAGCTCGTCCAGCTCGGACCGGACTCATACTCCGACCAAGGTCGTGGAGAGCTAATCAGGGGATACGATGTCCGTGGATTCTTGATTTTCGGGATACCACGACGAACATCATGAAGCTCCAACAACTTCTAGGGCTGGCCTAGCCCCGAGGATGAGGATTTTGGTGTCGGAGGAGCAAATTGTGCTCTAGACCGACCGAGAACGGCAAGTGTTTGAAGCACTGAGGCGCCGGTCTTTTCGGCACACAAGGACCTATGACTCGACGTTGCTGATTAAGACCGGCTTGCTGGACGAATTCCATGAAGACTTCCGAGCCGTCGGATGGGAGAACTTCGCGTCCATCGTCGAAAAAGGTTCGCGCCTTCTAACCCTTGAATTTCTTAGTACTTTACGCATTCTTGATGGTGGGAATAGATACTATTTTAGGTTCTTTGATGAAGAATTTGAATGCTCATTAAAGAACCTAACTAGACATCTAGGCTTCTCCATCTTGTGTAGAGTCACTCCAGATAGGTTAGCGGGTTTTGATCGTAATGAATTTTAGGAATCCATTTCTCGCAAAGGGTATAGCAACACTAACAAACCTCGCATGAATGACATTCATAACTCCACACTTCGGTTCATGCATAGGTGGCTAGCAATGGTCATTAATTCTAGGCTAGACATGCGCACTATGCGCCTTGATAAGCTGCAGTACCTATTTGCAATGGTCAACAAAGAGCTTGTCAACCCGACCGCAAATATGGTAGTTCACTGGTTAGAGATGATAAACCAAAAGGGGGATATCGACTCCATGTCCCTAATTACCCGCATTGAGGATGATATGGGATTGTTAGAACATTGTGAATTGGTCTTTCTAGACACACAATTCCAAACAATAGGAAGGGGCCATTTCATCCAAGGCCACATCCTTCGGGTCGATGAGTCGGACACTCATTTCATGAGATTTCCAGGCACCACCGCTGAGATCCGCTTGTCTAATCCAAGGCCCGGAATCTACAGAGCCCGGACACTGACAATCAATTTTAGAGCCTTGCAACCCCATAGGCATAGCATCTCTGGCCCTGTGACACGCAGCCGCGCACGCCAGCAGCAAGAGCAGCCTGAGCCCGGTGAGCCCCACCACGATCAGTGGACGGGGGTAGCTGCGGCCCCTCATCACTCCCACTATAGTGCGAGTTGGGATCAATGGAACCCGTCCGCCTATGCTCCACACGAGTAAGGAGGTTGGGGCACGCATCACTATGAGGCCAGAAGCTCACGGTAGTATGATGCGGGATAGACCCACTCACCTCATGAACAAGGACCCGAGATAGGACGGGGAGGACCGTCATCAGCCCACTACCCTTCCTACTTTGATCCCTTTGCACAGGACGTCCATGCTTTGGGACAGAGAATGGACACCTTGGTAGATGACATGGGCCATGTACACCAAACGTTGGCCCAGCACACTAGGCACCACGAGGACATCACCCGTGACCTTAGAGCCAACACCACCGCGAACAAGCCACGAACGATGCCCTTGCGGCATGGTTCCAGCATATTGGTTTTGACCCTCCGGCTCAATAGGTGTGTCCTGCTCTCCGTCGCTGCCTACTATTCCTGCCAGGCTTGATGCCTTGCTCTGCCTTGCTAGTACCCTGCCAGATGAGTTGCCAGCAGCCTTTGCCCGATCTGCCTTGCCCTGTCAAAAGTCTCAACTTGCCTTGCCCCACATGCGAATAATTTGATTTAGCTTTGTTCTTAGTTAATAGTATGCCTCATAAAAAAATAATAAAAACTCAAAAATTAAAAAAAACTTGCAAAATCTAAAAAAAATACCAAAAATATTTCCCTTTTGAATAAAATGTATAAATGTTGATTTTACCTAGAAAGGATATGATGAACATTGCTCTATTATTGTGATATAAATGCTGAGTTTACAATTTAGTACTCTCATTTAAGTTTGACAATTATTGGTATGAGTAGTCATCCTTCTTAATCTTGCTCATCGAGTGTTGACATTATTGAACCAATTCTAAGTTGTTGAGGGATATGATATAACAGAGATAAGGACCTAGTTACTTATGCCCCTACTAAGGCATGGTCTCGGAATTTATTTTGAAAAGAGAAAATTATTTTGAGTTCCTCATTAGACTTTTTCATCCTACCAGAGCCAAAAATGCTAAATAAATTCAAAGCCTTCATTTAGCCACTTTGGTTGTGTTGAGTTTTGTTAAATGTAAGTCCTTAGGAATTAGTGCTCTTCAAAGCTGGTCATTT
>SPJY01001434.1:137514-271300 GCA_005191435.1 Raddia distichophylla
GCGAAAAAATTTAGGGCTCAGTTTTCACCTCACTGTACCCAAATGAAGAATCTCAACAACTTTAAATCCTTTGTGTTGATAGATATGCAAGTCATGGAACTTCTCCAAGTGGAAGTACTAGAAAATAATGTTTTTAGATTTTTCTAAAAGTAAAACACTAACTGTTGCGCAAGTACAAGTTCTGGACAGATTTAAAACTAGTGGGAAAACTTGATCTCTAAGCTATCCTAGGTCACAAAGAAGATGTCAAAACAAATAAGCAACCTCAAGACATCATGAATCAGAGAGATATGGAGAAGAAGATGAGGCAAATGAACTAGTTTCAACGAAAACCAACAAAGCAACAAGATCAAAACATAAGAATTAATAAGAACAAGCGATGATTAATAAGAACAAGCGATGAATTTGAAGAATGTAGATTTCATTGCATAGATAGTTGGGAGATTACAAGGCTCTCACGACCACAAGCACTCGCAGATGCCATCCCTTTGTCCCTCCCACATACCCTTCTCACAAATTTGAAATTTCTAACTTAAAGGGATGGGGGGAGGTGCTCTCCTCCCCCTCTATTTATAGCCCTAGGGTGAGACCCCCTAAACCCTAGGGTTGATCTTCACCCTTGATCTAACGATCAACGGCATACAACACACACGCTACCTAACTCACTCCTGAAAAGGAATATTCATGCCATATACCTCCAAAAGCATCCTCGCACCTTCCTCGCAGCATCCTGGTTGCCAGGCCACGCATGGGCCCACCAGTCAGTCCCATTTCACCGCCTAGTGACTGACGCCCAGCCTCCAGCTGTCTCGAATCCTTTCCACAGCGAAGCTTCTCATCCACGCCATCTCATGCGACCGCCAGGTACCGAATCCGGTCGCCTGCACGCTCGAACCTCCAGTTTGCCTTCGCGACATGGCGTCAGCCACGTACCCACCGGCACCTGCATCACAGAGATAAGTCCATACAAACCACTTACCTTCCCGTGCAAGGTTAGATTCACAAAAACATCATTATCATCAAGAATCAAGTGCATCAAAATCATCGGAAAGTAATCAGTCACAAGAGCTGCCCTGAAACTCGCCTAAGGTTCAAAACCGATTCCCGGTTTCAAATTTCGCACTCATTTCACCAAATGGACAACCAAAGTATTTCAAAATCTCACCAAATGAATATAACGTCATATATTCATCACAACAGCGGGGTACACTTCACATGGATCTCAACAAAAGGGTAACATGGAATAGATGATTTGTATTACTATTAGGTGAAGTATAAATAGTACAGATAATGGGTCTCTCCTCGAGGGTCCAATATACTATAACATTTTTAAAGAGGTTGCATGTTCGAGCTTCACGAGGAAACCTCATCGACCGTGAGAGGGAGAAGTCCCATTCTCCTCTTTGCCCTGTCCGGCTCTCCTTCCCTATCCCTCCTGTTGGCCATGGCGGTCTAGCGCAAGTGGTCGATGAGTTGCTTGGCGTTGGCATTTCATAGGGGGTACAACAAAGGCGTCATCGCCCATCTGATTAGGTTGTTGACAATCAATACAGATGCATGGCTGACACCACAAAGTTTATGCCACATCACACCCTAAGGTTATAGCCACGCAAGAAGTAGGACTGATGGCCTGGTCACCTGCAATCCAGGGTTGCCTCCATCACCATCATCATCACCACGAGCGTCTTAACAATGGGTTGCTCATGATTAGTACCTGTCACTGTCAACCAAATCCCGCAGTGGCAGCAACAAACGATTGCACATAAGGCTCTGTTGCATGCAATTTTGGAAGCTGGGGCTATGGATTGGTGTTCGTTCGAGTGATAGCCGGGTATCTATGGTGTCCAACACTATAGTGCCGTGTATGACGTGACTTTTTGAGTGAAAACCTTAAATACAGGGGTCACTTAAATCAGACAATTGTAGTGCTTTAAGTATGGCTTTTTACCTTGTAGGCATCATATCGAAGTCATGAATTATCTATGTTCATTCATTAGATGGGCGACATAGATATGGATTTTGGGATATTCTTATCTACGTTCATCTATGATTGACCATTTGCCCTCTTCATTTTCCTATCCTTTGGGCGATGCGACAGGTATTTAGAATTTAAACATTTGAATTGTTCCCGTAATAATATGAAGGGATATCAAGTTGGTAACTGTATTCTATGTCCATAACATAGTCGTTTGTTTGTTTTGTTTTTCAAAATTGATTGGTTTGTTTTGAAATGGAAAACTAGTTTTTCCGTTAATGTGTCAATTTGTTTGACATATAGTTTTGATTTTTTTTTTAGCTTGTCTTTCTTCTAATAAACGTGTAACTTTTGGCTATGTAACGCTTGCCTAGCCCTCAAATAAAATTAATAAATGTTAGAGAGCATCCATCAGTTCCTCTAATACTGTAGCAGACATAGAAGGGTTGCTGGGAAATTTGAGGGGTGGATAGAGCGGATGCCAATAATATTTTGGAGTGTGATACAGAGTAGGGGTTTCAGTACGGAGCGTCAGAAAACCAAAAAAACAAACTACCGCATGCATCCCGTCGGTCGGCCATCTCGTGACGGTAAAGACCCATTAGGCCGAAATAACTACCTACCTCCAAACCGTAAACTCCACGCTCCCCAACTACCCATACCACCAAGCACATAGACCGCAGCCACCGCTCCCTTTTCTCTTCACTCACAGTACGGAGCGTCAGAAAACCAAAAAACAAACTACCAAAACCAAAAAACAAACTACCACGTGCATCCCGTCGGCCGGCCATCTCGTGACGGTAAAGACCCATTAGGCCGAAATAACTACCTACCTCCAAACCGTAAACTCCACACTCCCCAACTACCCATGCCGCCAAGCACACAGACCGCAGCCACCGTTCCCTTTTCTCTCTCACAGTCACAGTGCCTCACTCACTCGCAGGCAGTGATGCGGGCGCAAGCGAAAGCATACCCTCTCCTGCGCGGCGGCACTGCTACTCCCTCTCGACATCTCCCAGGGCTTCTACATGGTTTTTTTTAGTCTTTGATTTGCTTCTCATTCTCTTGCACCATTAGTTTAGATCCCCCCCCCCCCCCCCACACACACACACACGATTTGGATATGTATGTATCTTGTTGAAAAAATTGGTATATACCGAAATGCCGAAACACCAAACCGAATTATTTCGGTATTTCGGCTTCGGTAGAAGATTTTTCTGTATATTTTCAGTACCTAGATCTCAAATACCATAATTTATAAATACCGAAAATACCATATATACTGAATGCCCACCCCTAATTACATAGGGTCAATGGAAATGCTTTGACCCTGCATGCACACACTACACGGTATACACCTGTCAAGAATTGCACCATGGGTTGTACTGCTCACGCAGCACTATTTGTGCATACGGCAAATTATATAACGGCCGTATTAGTACGGACTACGGAGCACGTCGTTAAAATGTCAAACATGTCGGGATATGTAAGTTAATTTGGTTAAATTTGATTTTGTACTTGACAGAACATCATTATGGATTCTTGATTTTTATCCTAATCAGCTTTGCCAACTCTCAAAGTTGTTGATGACAAAATTAAGTACAGATTTTTATTAGAAAAAACATGGAAAGTTTGAAAATATATTTTGTACCCAAATCTTGAATTGCTTGGACCATCACATCTGCAGAGGGAATAGGAAAATGTCATTAAGGCAAATTCTGATTCCGATATGGTTAGAATTGGAACTGAGAAGTCCTGGATCGACTCAACCTTCGGGAATACGCCCAGTGCTATTGAATTTCACTTTTGGAAATAAACCAAGAGCTATTGAATTTCAATCGGATAACATTCAGACTGGCATCAAGGGCTGGGGTTACCGCCAAGTTGAATAGATTACTGTTAATTACATTAATAACTACATAACCAGCTATTATCAACTATCCTAATAACTTCGTATAGCATACAAAAAAAACACTATGCTCACGAAAGTGCCGTTTTTCACATGCATCAAAGTGCCATCCACAAAACAAAAAAAACAAAACAAAAAAAAAAAACCGTCACCACGAAGACGTGTATATCTCCATGCATGCTTAACCTCAGTTATGAATGCAGCAAGCATCTGTTGTCCGCCTATAATTTGCCACAACAGTGCCTATTTCATTTTTTTTCTCCTTTTGTACAAAGTCCGCACCTTCAGCAGGCCATTCCTATGATAGTGCTGCTAATCCAATGTGCTCATCGTCCTCAGCGCTAAGTCCATGCTGTGTGGAAGAGCTCCGGTTTCGAGCTGGATGGAAAAGAAAGAAATGTTTATTAACACACAGGAGAATCATCTACAGCTGAAATCAGCCCTTGGTAGCATTACATGGCATCACAAATTATCAATATAGAATAAAGAAACTGGTTGGTCACAAAATTATCAAGCGGTGCAAAGATCATTTAGTGAACAGAAAACGAACATTTTTGCATGGTGAATAATACATGCAACCATATAGAGGTTATAGAAAGTAAATAAATATGATGATGAAAGAGCAAGTTCAAGTACAGTGTCTCTATTTTGATCAATAAAACACATTTTATGAGTAAATATGCTATGAAACAAATGTGGCTAAAGGGAAAAGGAATAGCATTTTTTTCAACATTGTATGTTAATGTAATGTGACTCATGCATCCATTCAGTGTTCACAAAGGATCTAGGCACTATTCTGGCACCAGGATAGGTGGGCTAGGTGAAGGCCTAGGCAGGATAAATCAACGTGGGAATGTTTAGGCGGGAATGTTTAGCACCTAGGCACCAGCAGGACATCTATGGGAACAATGCATCCATTGTGCAGTTATGAAAGAAAATAAAAGGCACGCCTTATGCGACGCTCCACAACCATGCCATGCCACGAGCAACCCTTGCAGCCTCACCGAAAACAAGCAGGCAATGCTTATGCAGCCAGCCATCACTCAGCAGACAAAGGACACACGATTTTGATGTTTTTTGGGAGAAGGGGAGGGTAGGATCTGCATCGTATGATCTTTTTGGCCCATGAACGCACCATATACTGATCAATGCTCAAAAAAAACTAAACCAAATCATATTGTTGAATTACAGACACCTAGTAGCCACCTAGGGGAATTGTGCATCTATTATGCAGGGATGAAATGAAAAAAAGAGAAATGCAAGTGTCCTTATTTGCTTGTAAATATAATAGAAATGTGAGTCCCCAACTCTCCATGCTTACTTGTAACATTGGTAATAACATTAGTGGCCTTTTGAGCAACAAGAGCTCTCAATTTGTTTCCTGTAGCTAGAAGAAGTAAGCTTCGCATATGTAGCTTTTGCTCTTTGGGGCTAGCAGTTTTACTCAGAGACTCGTCAAAGGCTAGCAGATCTTCCTGCTTCATGTATGGGAGGAACATAAGAACCTACCAAGCAAAGCACCTTTGTTAGCCTCAATGTTCAAAATTCACGCCATATAGATACCCACACATGAAAGAGTTACCTCCTATGATGTCTAACTAGCCAGTTATCATTATCAATGGAGACATTGGTAGGCATATTGAAGTGAACTATAGAACTAACTATCAACGTAATAATAATATTTCAATGAACTATAGAACTAATTAGAAGAAAATAAATCAAGTGGACTAGTTAAAATAATTACAATGATAACATTATACAAGGTAAGGGAGTATCGATGTGTATGATGTTAATGTACTATTGTGACACATGATACGAGTCACAGGCAAAGGAGTGATATGGGCAACTGGGCATGTGCGAAAAATGTGATCGTACTGCCTTATTTCCAAGGTCACAACAAACTTGGAATATTAATGAAACAAACATGACTTGCCAAATTAATGAAACAAACATGGAATATTGACAGTACTTCCAAGGTCACAACAAAAATAATCAGTGTTTCTTATGGTAACATGTTAAAAAGAATTGAATAAAAAAAATTGTAGAACATAGACAATGATATAAAATTCTCATCATATACCATTCAGCATATTATTATCCATATAAGAAGCTATGATCGACACAAAAGAGAAAGCTGTATGTTACAGACTACAGAACATTAGCTGTGTTCATGTCTAATGCAAAGCACTGCAGTGGCACAGCTATTTCTACTATAAGCAACCACCTATAGATTCCAAAACTGTAATGCCTTATTTCTGTATAGCATAAAAATAGCTTTCAAGAATCAAGGTTCAAAAAGTAACAGCACAACTGTTGCCCAGATACAGCAAGTAATCTAAAATCATGATATCTAAATCACATCTTTTGATAGAGTAGTTAATTTAAGTCAATTATATATCTCAAAAATTACCTGTCCAGGTGCAGGATCTCTATCTGACAAATAGACATATATTTCTCGACAAAGCCCAACAAGTTCTGCACCCATAATTGAATTCAACTCAACAGATAAACCTTGTATTATAGAAGAAAATAGATCTTTTGCAACAAACTGCCTCAACTCGGCCCGGTTTGTTACAACAGCAAGGTGAATCAATGCACTACAAAAAGGAATAATTTTAGTCACTGCTTCACTATCTGTCCAATTGAAAACTTCAACAGTTATCCTCAATGCAGGAACTGCAGTTCCGATATGAAGCATAAGAA
Source organism: Raddia distichophylla (assembly GCA_005191435.1). Classification (NCBI taxonomy): domain Eukaryota; kingdom Viridiplantae; phylum Streptophyta; class Magnoliopsida; order Poales; family Poaceae; genus Raddia; species Raddia distichophylla. The sequence goes on from SPJY01001434.1 coordinate 144,102, forward strand.
GTCTGCAAGAAATGACAAATCAGTCTTTGTTGAGGTGCTTTTTGATGAGATTAAATAGGTGGCTAGAATTTTTGTATTACCCAGTGAGAGAACTGGAAGCAAAGGACTCCAGATCCTTTAGAGAAGAATTAATCCGGTGGGCAGGTCCAAGTTGTTCCAAGGATGGAAGTCCACTGTTCAAACCCGGTGATGCTATAACCCAAAGAACAGAACATACTTCACGAGTCAAGTCTCGAAGCAACTTCTCTTCCATTACCTCTACCTTCAGTTCTGATCCAGAAAGGTTACCAAAGTTGTCTGGAACCTTAGCCCGGCCCTCATGAAGAAGACTGGACCATGAATAATCAAGAGCTTGCTGACAGTGGGCAAATAGCGGCAGCAAAAAGTTCATTATCCACGTCTGCCATAGTTCAGCAGGGCAATATTTAACCAAAGGAATAATAACAAGGTGGATAAGTTGGCGCAAATGACGAAATTCCATAACTTGCAAATTCTCCACAAGTGACACGGTGACAGAGGAACACTCTATGCATCGGAAAAATGCATCTCCAAGACTAGCTGCTAATCCTATGACATTGTACCTGCAGTATGATATGTTCAGAATGGTCCAAGATATATTTACAGGAGATGGCTCTTAACATTTATAAAATGCAAGATGCAAATTTTCTGGTGAATCCAGAGTGTAGCTCAATTGTTCCACATTATCAAGAATTATCATAATATCATACCTGATACCTGCAGTGGAGTTAAAATTTTTTGTGATATGAAGTTACTTCCTTCTTTTTTTGCATAAAGTATTCACTATTACAGTATAATATGGCATTAGAAAACCAAAAAAAAAAAAGATGTACCGTCACATAACACAAGTCCAATGGTCTTTTGCAATTGAACATGCGGAAAACAAATCAAACAGCATCTGGTTAATGTTTTAAGTGTTCAATTAATAATTCTTACCCTTGGTCATGTATACCATTTTATCAGTCACTTCTTTCCTTTTTTCCTAAAGTATTCATTATTATAGCAGTATAATCGTATGACAGTAGAAAGCAAAAAAAAAAGGGTGTTTCATTACTAAACAAGTTAAATGGTTTTTTTCAGTTTGATGTCAAAAAAAATCAGAAATCTACTAGTAAATGGTTAAGATCTTGTTCTTTTCACCGTATCGTACCTTTGCGTATTACTGTAGCAAATTTTGTTATTTTTATATAGCATATATGTTGTGATAATTTGTAACGATTTTTTCTTGACTTTTAGTAGTCCCTACAAAGGTCCTAAAACGATTTTTTTATTTTTTTTATAATCTTTATACCTCATTTCCAATGCTCTCAAATTTGCTACAGTAATACACGAACGCAACGATACGCTGAAAAGAACAAGGCCTAAGTGTTCTATTAATAATTCTTACCCACTGTCACGTATCCCTCGTAACCAGTTCCTTATGCTATTTTCCTTTGACTCTCCCTCCCTTTGAACATCCAGCAATCCATCAGCAGATGCAACCTGGCCCTTGGTGAGTTTATTTGTCTCTCCCAGAAGACTGGCCTGCTCTGCAATAGTCATGCTTTTTGCTGCTTTCAATTCTCCTGCCTGAGACTGAGCAAATGGGTCGGTCCAAAGCGCATGTATACATCGCAACAGCTGAAGATCAAGAAAAATATAGTTAGCTATCAGTCTAGGCAAGGCAACGCACAGTAACTGCATAGAAATAAAGGATTCAGAATTAGATCGCCTTAGTTGGTGATAGTATTAAATTACCCTTAAGAGAGGGGGAAGAATCCATGGTAGATGTGAAGACATTGGATGAACATAACCAGTTACTGCTGTTGTGGCGGGTGCCTGTGGAGCTGCTGTAGACTTTTTGGTCCCACTCCTCTTGAGTGCCCTCTCAAAGAATGTAACCGTGTGATAGATTGACCACATAAATTCGCTGTCAGAAAACATGTGTGTCAAACCAGATGGGTCAGACAAATATGCAGTTTGCCATTCCACTTGTGTCCACGTTTTGTTTAGAGGTTCAAGTAACCAGGCCAGAACTTCCTGTTGCTGTTGCATCCTATAAACATAGTAAAAATATAAAACTATGATGGAAAAGACACTTGACAAATGACAAAACTCATAAGCACAAGTATCAAAAAGTGTTGCAGACAAATACCCGGTAGAGGATGCCATAACAAGAAACGCTTCGCAAAGGTGGTTATGCTCGGCACGTAGTAAGCGACCCTCTCCTTGAAGGTAAGCCATGGTGTCGGCTATGTTCTGTGCCATCAGTAAAGCACTTTTAGCAATGAAAGGAGCACAGATGCAATGGTGAACACTAAACAGCACTCCAGAAAAGAAGTAAAAAAACTGACACATGGCAAAATAAACTAGAACAGGGGTCTCAATCACACTGCATTCTTATCTTGCTCAAACATTTCTTAAGGTGAAGGCCGGACATAACAACCACCCAAGTGCATATGTTATCTTGTTTACACAGAGTCACAGACTATTGAGTTTTAGCAATAGATTTTTACAGATCTACTTAGGGTGTGTTTGGTTGTTTGTATCAGGTTGAACCTGTATGAGATGGTACAAGTTGAATGGAATGATTCCGTACCGGTATGATTCAAATATGATGTTTGGTTGGTTGAACATAATAATACAAGATCTTGTTTGGTTCTCGTATGGGATGGTGTAGAATGGTTCAAATATTCCCATACCATCGAATAACACTTTATTTATTGAGAAAATTTAACCTTACGCATGATTTTATTTTGTATGGTTAAAAATAAATTTAATTTAAACTTCAACATTCAAACCAAATTTTAAATTTAACATTCAAATTGGATTTCAAAATCAAATTACATTTAACATTTGAATTTTTAAATCAAATTCAAATTGAAATCAAATTTTGAATTCAAAATTCAAACCAAATTTAAGTTTGATTTAAATTTTATATTCAAAACTCAAGTCGTATTTTCAATCAATTCCGGATAAGTTAGAAAAAAATATTTTGAAATTTAAATTCAATCCAAATTCAAAAAAATTCAAATTTTAGTTTGCAGACTGAAATCAAATTTTTAATTCAATATTCAAGGTGTATTGAAAATTCAAATCAATTTTTAAAAATTCAAACATATTTTAAAATTCAAAATCTAAAAATTAAAAACAGATTTAAAATTTAAAACGAATTTCAAATATAAACCGAATTCAAAATTGAAATAAATTTGAAGGTATGCTATAAAATAAAAAAAATGAATTAAGAAGAAGAGCTTGCAAGAGAAAGTTATACGGTGTCGTTCGACCATCGAGCGAACGAAGTCATACAGCATATTGAGAAAATATTTCAGTTCACCCAACCAAACACATGAATGGACACAAATTCTGTACCATCCCATACAGGAACCATCTCATTCAGGTAACCAAACACACCCTTAAATGCAGCTGAAATTCTATAAAACATTATGTAGTTCAAAGGGTTGGTAATTTGGTAATGGAAACAATCAATGTCATGTGCATGTTATGGCCCACACTAGAGTAGACGTGCAGCCCATTAGGGACCAGAAAATGGCGTACTAACAAAGCCACAGAAGCACAGATAAAATGGGATTTTACCAACTAATGTATGCACTTAGCGACAAAGATAGGACGGGATCTTATCTAGTTGAAAATTGGAAAGATTAACTTGTCAAGGTCCGGATCTATATACAGAACAAGATATCCTGTTTCATTAAACAAGAAGATGAATTAGTCTCGCTCAAAGAACTTGAGTTCCTTTCTGGCTCTGCCCATTCTAGTCTCTCTACCCCTAGTAAGCTCCCACAGCCTCTCCTCATGGTTATTACTTAAAACATATAAAAAGAAATATCCCACTACCTTTTAACTTTTAAACGTTTAAACTAGTGTTATGAAAGCAAGGAAATATCACACATGTCCACTCTCCACTCAATTCATTGTCATGGCTCAACTCAACAGCCCCCTCCATTGAGGCCCAGCCCAACACAAAAACTAACCCTGAGGCCCAACCCCTCCTTCCCAAGCTCCTGGTTCCCTCTCCAACCCTAAGACACACACACATCTCTCCTAGCGTCCCTCTTCAGCTCTTCTCTGCTAAGCCGCCGCCACCCTCGAATCCTCCCTCCCTCGCACAGCATGGCACTCCTCCCTCCCTCTGCCTCCCATCCCCTCCTTGTCATGGTGCTGCCGTCCTCCCTCACCGCAATGATCTCCAAGTGGCGGTGGCAGTCGATGACAGCGGGCAGAAGCAAAAGTCCACTCTGATCAAGGACCTGGGAGGCCTAGGGCACAAGTACAAATCACTACGTTTTGCTCCTCCAGCTCATTCTCCCGTTTGGACGATGTTTAAGCGTCATGTAAATGACGCTCTAATAACTATGCCTCTCCTGTAAGCATCACTGATCGTTCCTCAATCAAATCATCACCGTTTTTCACCTTTCTACATTGTTTATCACTGCTGTGCTTAGGTATGTAAATAAGAGATTTTGATGTAGAATGACCTACTTGTATTTAAAGGTCTTTACAGCAGCCATAAAAGTAAATACCACATACTGTCCATTAGAACCCGTCGAAATTTGAAACAAATACAGATTTTTCAACAAAAAAGCATTACAAAAGAAAATAAAAAATAATAGTGTTTGTATTTAAGAAGATTGGCTTGGCACTGGTTGTTTATAATTCACAGCTTCATTTTACTACAATAGGATACATTAATCACTTGAAAGCAGCATTCTTTCAGCAACATAACAAAATATGACTAGAATAACAGCAAAAAAAAATTACTGTGAAGAACAGATTCACAGCTTCATTTTACTACAATTGGATACACTAATCCCTTGAAAGCAGCATTCTTTCAGCAACATAACAAAATATGACTAGAATAACAGCAAAAAAAAATTACTGTCAAGAACAGAATGGCATTTACAAGCTGACCACTTGCTTTAACAAACAATAATAACTTAATACTAGAGAATGACACAGCTTAGTAATAACAATCAGAGCCTAAGACCATCGATAACAGCACATGCAAGGTAAGCAATTCTTCCAAATTCTACAAACAGGATCCAAAACTAAAACATAATTGGTAGCAGAATGAATAAGCTAGCTCAGCTAAAGTTGAAAGTTAAACTGAATTTTAGGAGGCTCTTAAATCTACCTCTTGAAGCCAGTTCGCTTTGTTTATGTTATTTTTAAGAGATTTTAGCAGAGGCTTTATGATTATGAAAAATTTGAACTAAAAAAACTAAATTTACTTTCTAGACAAATAAGCATAAGCTGGTAAGATCAACTGTGAACAGAGGCTGACCTTCATATGAGGCAAAAGTGCTTTATCAGCGGCTCTTGATATACGAATGAATGATGAGCAAATCTGTAATCTAGCTTGGCGGGAATTATTTGATGGGTCCTGTTGATACAACAAATGTCAAAAAATAAAACTATTGCAACCAAATAATTCGAACACAATGACTAGTGAACGACAGCAGAACAAAATGCACGGTTGGATGATTGCACTAGGAAAGGTTCGTAGTATTAAAACAGTATATTCAGTTCTGTGAGATCTCCCATAGAGTTGAATAATTGTTGTGAAAAATTTCAAAATTCAATTCCCTAACTAACTGCATCATACCATCAACACAGTTAGTGCATAGGTAATTTTCTAGAGCATAATATACGTACCTGAACTCCGCCTATATTGTTTCAACATAGGTGGACTCCGCCTATGTTGTTAAACATAGCCGGTCCCAAGCCTGGGTAAAGGAGGAGGGTTGTGATAGACTTGGTGAGCCAACGTAAAACCCCAGCCATTCTCATGGAAATGAAACCCAAAATAAAAATTCTCATGGAAATGAAACCCAAAATAAAATCATTGGGGCTTATCCCTCTCAACGACGTGCCATATCTAAACCCAGGTGTGGTGATAAATAAGCAAGGGCTAGACCGACATTCCCTTGGTGTCGCACTGTATCTTGATTTGGATATGGTGATAAGTGAGCAAGGATCCGGTCATCAAGTCCTTAGTGGTGCGCTACACCAACGCTTGGGTGTGGTGAAAAATGGGCAAAAGGTGAGAAAGCCGATCTAAGTAGGATTCGCTTAGGTAGTTGGAATGTCCTTGACAGGTAAGCTACGAGAGTTAGTTGATGCGGTGATTACGAGACATGTAAATATGATAGTTCTACCATTAACTCTTTTGATGATACCAATAGGAGTTTCGTGTGGAGGATTCAAGCATACGAAGTCAAGGAGGCTTCACGAAGAATAAAAGGGGGCAAGGTGATGAGTCTTGATGATATCCCTATCGAGGTATGCAGACGTCTTGGAGACAACGATAGTATGGTTGACCATACTATTTAACCATATTATTTGCTTAAACAAGATGGATGAGGTTACTAGGGACATACAAGGAGACATCCCTAGATGTATGCTCTTTGGTGATAATGTGGTGCTAGACTGCTAGTTAGTGAGAGTAAGAGTGGGGTTAATAGGAAATTGGAGTTGTGGAGACAAGTCTAGAATCGAAGGGCTCTAGACTTGGTAGGACGAAAACTGAATATATTAGGTGCAACTTCGGTTTTGCTAGGCAGGAGGGAGATGTTACCCTAGAAGGACAAGTAATACCCAATAAGGACACCTTTCGTTATATGGGGTCGATGCTGGAGAGAAATGGTGATATTGATGATGTTATTTATAGGATCAAAGCGGGGTGGATGAAATGGTGAATGCCATCTGGCATCCTATGCGATAAGAAAGTGCCACATAAGCTAAAAGGTAAGTTCTATAAGGCAACGATTAGGCCAGCGATGTTGTATGGCTCAGAATGTTGGTCTACCAAAAGACGTCATATCCAGCAGTTAAATGTAGCAGAGATGTGTATGTTACGATGGATTTGTGGCCATACGAGAATGGATTGGGTTTGTAATGAAGTTATACGTGATAGGGTTGAGGTGACACCAATTGAGATGTTTTTTTAACATCAGTTGATATGGTTCAGACACATTCAATGAAGGCCTTCAAAAGCACCGATGCATAGTGGAATCCTTAAGCGTAGTGATAGTGTAAGGAGAGGTAGGCCTAACGTGGGAGACTTAGCCTTAGATAGGGGTGCTTGAAAATTAGCAATCCATATATAGTTGGTGACTTCTATTGTTTCATTTCTAACCTACCCCACCTTATTTGGGACCTAAAGGTTTTGTTGTTGCCGATGTATAGAATATGTACCTGAATTGTAATGGGGAGAGATGTCAGTAGTTCAAAAAGCTTATTAACAATGCTGGCAACTGCATCAGGATAATGTCTCAAGAAAGGACCAAAAGAATCCAAATAATGACCATGAATAACTGCAAGGCTTGGTTGTCCCCAGTTTAAAGAAAGAAGATGCTCAAGTAAGCCTGGTTGACAAGCAGAAAAAGTAAGAGCATGTAGATCAAACATAAATGTAACAAAGTAAAAGAGAGGTAAAACCTTTGAAAATCCTATGAATTTGGAATTTTGTGTCCTGATCAGTCTTCGCATAATCAGCTGAGCCATCAAATATAGAACTAACAACTGCCTCAAGCCCCAGTTGTGCACCTTCCATTGCATCAAGATCCTGGAACGGGTATTTAATTCAAATTGCACAAAAGCACGATATAGAAGGTAACTTTATTAGAGCACAAGTGGCAATATTATCCTTTAAATTGATGTGTTAAATACATGCCGGTAGCTGACCTGAGGGGATTTTGTTGTTTGATTAGCATCACCAAAAACAACATTTATTCTCTGTATAATACTTGTTGCAGCAATAACAGGCCTTTGAGAAGCAATGACTTTTATGAGATCCAGCTGCACAAAGAATACAGGAAACTTGTTAAGAAGCAAAGGAATTGCTCACGGTACGACAAACTAAACTGCATGGCAAAAATCTTGCCAATTCGCCGTTTCCACAAGTAACATGTCCAAACTGAAAAATTGCCAGAAAGAGCAAGTAGGAACCTGTATGTTGCGCACAAAGGTAAATGGATATCATTAGCAGGACATGGCATATGTACTCAGTAGTCATTACTGATAATAATCCTGTTGTTGTTTAGTGAGAATGCCTAGGACAAAGGTATCCTCTGGTAGGACCGCCAGCTCACACAGGAGACCTTCCACTGCTACCACCGCCCACAACTGCTGCAGCCAGCCCCACAACCGCTGTGGCCATCCCCCACAACATTCATTTGAAGAATCAAGGAAATTTTATCTTTCAATTCATGAACCTACCTTTCAATTGGGAACAATTTGCACTTCCAAAAGTTTGCGCTTTCAACTAAAAGTTATAATATTTCATCACCTTCTAACTAGCGAGATTCAGCTATCAACTAAAAAATGACTCAAATATTTACAGAACTTTAAACACAAATTTCAGCTTACAAATGGACATTAGGATTTTCGCCTGGCGATTTTTAAACTTTCAACTGCCCACCAAAAGCGAATTCATTGGCAATACTGGCAGTCACCAGTGCTATGGGTGTATGAAGTTCATGATACTACCATAGAAAGCAAAGGCAGCTCTGTGGCATGACTAAGCACAGGTTAAAATCTAGGTTTTGGAGAGGAAATAGAACGGGAAGCGTTAGTGGAGAACAATCTTGCTAGTAATGGGGCCACAGTGGAGCAAGATAGATATGGGGTACGGAGAGCAAGAGGACAGCAAGGAAGCAAGCTCTCCAAGTAACAGGGACTCATGGCACCCCCTCACTTGATTTTGTCTGCTGACATCACAAGGACTTTGATCACACGCCACAGGAGTGTGTCTGCAGTCTGCAGAACAGCAAACCCATGTGCATTTGAATTTCGGCGATCTCGCTATTTGACATACATATCATTATATCAACCAACCAAATGTCCAAATGTACATGACGTCAATCAAGAACTGAAACAGCAGATGACAGATGGTGAAAAGAGCAATTACGGTTTACAGATGTCAGGAGAAACACACATACCAATTTTGTACGATAGTTGCTGAAGTCACTCTTCCCCTCAAGCTCTTCACTCCATAGTTCTAACAGCCCGGAAGCTGCATTTGCACTTTTCTTAAGCATTCTTTTGAATGTAACATCCAAAATTGCACTATATACTTCATCAGTCATTAATACTGACACCCCTTTCTTGTCCTTTTCAGTTGAACTTCCACCAGTAGATGGAGAATTACCAGCAGCAGGGGTATCACCAGAAGGTCCAGAACTACGTGCAACAGACTTAGCTTTTGATGGTTCCCTCAATATCACCTACACAAATTTCGTGTTAATTCCTTCTAATTTATAAATGGCAAGATATGCGTTTCAACTATGCAAGCAAAAGGATCAGGAGTATACCAGCCAAAATAACAAAGATTGGAAATGCAGCGCAATCCTGTAATGTTGGTAATATTCCAGCATCTGTGAGAAAACCAGAATAAATTAAACAATAGAATGGTGCAAAGTGAGGGAGCAATGAGACAACGAGTAACATGTGGAAACCATGGTGCAACGAAATTTTAGGCATGTATGAATTTTGATAACATATCCAACTAGTCATTAAGTGGTACACTAGTTAGCATGCTTATTAACATGTAAAACAAGAAGGAAACAACCCACTACCTTTTAACTTTTAAATGTTTAGACGAACATTAAAATGTTTTTTTAGATATATAGTAGAACACGTATATTAGACTTTGACAGAAAGTAAGATGGATTATCTAAGTGATACATGGGCCAAACCCAGCTATGTCTAGCCTGTAGCCCAGATATGGGCCACGGCCATTTCAGGACAGCTCAAGCCCCCTCTCTTCTCACCCTAACCCTAACTTCTACACATCTCTCTCCTCCCCTGCAGCCTGGAGAAGCCACTGCTCCCTCCTCCACTGGTTCATCGACCACTTCTACCTCCGCAGCCATCACTTGTAGCTCTCCTCCCCTACTCCAGCAGTCTAGCACCACCTCTACCCCTCCTCCCCTGCTGCAGCGTCGTCTCCCTCTCTTCCCTGCTCCAGTCATCAGGCCCACCACCCACCCGCCTTACTCCAGTGATGATTCTGGTGCCCTGTTCCAGCGCAGCGCCGCCGCCTCTACCCATCCTCCCCTGATCCAACACCTCCACCCCTGCTCAAGCACCGCTTCCACCCCTCCTCCCTTGCTCTAGCGCAGCCTCCAACCCACCCCCCCTGCTCTAGCACCACCTCTCTCTTCCCAGGGTAAGGCCCCATTCTCTTCGCCTTATCTAACTTATCTTCTACTTTACAGATAAGTTAAATAAGGTGAAGAGAATGAGACCTAAATTGTCATGGATGTTCTCCTCCAAGGTATTCTCTCGTTTTAACAACATTTTAGCGACGCTCTAATAAGCATGCTAGTTAGCACTAAAAGCATTAGAAAGGGAGATGCTGCGCATCAGCACTAAGGATGTATTCTGGAATAAAAAAAAACATGAAAGTGTATTTTGAAATGCTCACTTGCTGTAGGAAGCCCAGAGTCTTAGCTCCATCAGCTAGTATGCACCGCATGTTAGAAGAACCTAGAGCAACCATTGACTCGCAAATACACATCGCAAACTCATATTCACTTTCATCAATAGCACTCGGTTGCATCCTAGATCTCATCAAAAAATTTTGGGAAATGTTCATCAACACCTGGCAAATGTTGCTCATCGCTGCATCATACTCAACAAGTGCAACATCCGCAGGTCGTTTTCTGAGCTAGGTTGCATGGCAGAAGCAAAGGGCATATTAGAAAAAGCACTGGTAAATTCAACTTTTAGTCCAAAAATACATCAATCTCTCTGTACCTCTGACATATTACTTTAAAAAACTCACAAGCATGGAGGCGAAAATCATTGTAAGAAAGCAAAGATCCACATCTACAGAAAGAAATTGCTTGTGAGACCAATGGGAAAGAATAACAACAAAACTTGGGACAGAAATTCAAGCCAACAGACCCGTGAATTAAACCATATTTTGCAAGATCTGTCACAGGAGCCCATTCAGCATATGCATTGACAGCATTTAGAACAGCTGTTACAGACCCTACATGTTGTTTAGCCAACTCCATTTGCTGCTTCGTGTGCTCATTTAAAGCATCTACAAAATGTTTCTCAAGTAGCTGCAGAATGAGACATTACAAGATGCTTATGTTAGTAGGTTGTGTAACACAATGGCCGCTGTTCTCAGACAAAAGTAAAAGAAACCTTACAGAATATAACAGCGGCAGAATTTGTGACAGAGACTCAGTAAGGCCACGTAACAATGCTCTCCGTCTATCACCTATTTGGGTAGAAGTCAAAATTCGACATTAAAGAAACATAGGTTTTTTGCCTATAATTATATTTCATTTGACGGTTGATATTTCAAATAAATAGTTTCAAAAAATCAGGACAGAGAAAGAAAATAATCAAACATACCTTCTAAATCCTCGTTGTGAACAGTGATATCCTCTGGAAGCCACCTTAGAATCATGGCAACCAACTCAGCCTAACAGTTATAGAGGAATGAGTTAAAAACTTAAAAAGCAATTTAACATATTGTGTGGTCGAGGTAGCTGCCTGCAAAGCTGTTGAGAAATATACCTCGATAGGACCGTTTTTAGACAGAGAAATAATAGATGGGAGCAAGGTATTCCACAAAGTAACTCCCTCCCTTCTAACTACCTACGAAGATAAGGAAATTGCTAAGAAACTGGAATTGAAGTAAAATATACTGTCACTGTTTACAGATTTCAACAAAAGTAAGAGAGAATAACCACATAGGATGATAACCTCTGCTACTAACGCTGCTGTTTGACTCTTCAAAGCCCACTCCTCTTGGGGACCAATAACCTCAGATATCAAATTAACCGTCAGGTTAGCAAATTCATTGCGTTCAGCAACACTGAGTTCCTCCCATCTCAATCTCACCAAGTGCTGTACAAATCAACAAAGAAAAATCAGTGATGACCATACTAAAATAGGAAATAGCAATAATCAAATAAAACATAACTATAGTCATCAGTGGACATCAAGTTTAGAGCTCTATTAAGAACTGCCCCTTGGGCAGGTGGTAAGGTGGTTGGTTGTGAAGCCCACCACCCAGGTTCAAAGCCCCGCGGGGACAATAAAAAACTGGGCCTCACTCTAAGGGTGTGTTATAGCTGTGGAACCAAATTGCCAGATCCCCACAGTACTCCTCAAAGAAAAAAGTTAACTTTCACGCTCCTCTATGATCCAACCATTGTTAGGGTTATAAATGATAAGGACAGTAGAAATTTTTAGTATATTTGTAGTTGGAACGGTCCAAGGCTGCCACCATGGCCGGCACGCGCACCTTATAGGAGTGTAGTTTGCGCCTTGGCAAGGGATGATGTAATCGTTGCCATGCCATTACATATCACCACAGGAAATAAGACAAGCACCTTGCATGCATCGTGGAAGAGAATGCAGAGAAAGAAAGAGGAAGTGCGGAAGATTTTGACAGGGCTGGTATAAAGAGGGAGAGCAGGAGAGGCAAGCACTGACATCCTACGTTCTCCCTCAAGGCCTCCTTCTCAGCCTAGTGTGACATCGCTTCCCCTTAATCAAAACACCTCCATTTCTTGTTCAAGGAGGCAGTGTGGAGCAGCAGGCTGCACAGCCTCATCTCCAACAAGGGAGCTGGGAGCAAGATGTGATTCAACATCCCTAACGTGTTGCGCAAGAAACCAGTGGTGGGGCAGGCAAGGGACAACAGGAGAAAGGATGCTGCTGAGGCAGAGCCCATAACAGAGGTGGCATTGAGAATGCAGGCTATAAGGTGGGGTTCTTGAGGATGAGAACCACATGCTGGAAATGGAGATAAAGCACATGGAGTTTGTGATAAAGTGCACCCAGACCTTCCCAACAGGCAGCATCACAAAAAGGCCAAGGTGGTTTCTTTGTCCATTGCCAACATGGATGAGGATCAATATTTGTGATGTTCTACTCTTGTGTCCTGATGATTACTTCAGCAGAGGGGATTTTGGGCAAAGAATTTAGGTGTACGACATTGATATGGAGGACTGAGAATTAGAGGTCGCTCAATGTTAAGCTAGATTTCGAGAGATTCTTGCATCTGCTTCTCCTCGAAGAAGGTACGCTTCATGATGTTACTTTTAAGAGCTTTTAGAGGTCACTTCATCAAAAAAAACTAAAAGAGCCAAAAAGTGTTTTAGCTTTCCAAAGCTTCAAGCCAGCTCCTAGCCCTAGAAGTCAGAAGCCCAAACAAACAGCCAACTTTTGCTACCCCCTTCCGAAAAGTCAAAAGCCTCCGAAAGCCCAAATTGTACTATCACCTGAGAAGCAAGTCTTGGGTGGCTTTTCTAGCTTTTGTGTGTTCATAAAATGAGAGTACCCCTATACTTGTGATTATTTACCCACAAATGCCATCAATTATATACGTCGGTCCTCCCCCCTCCGCCCCTTCCAATCTGAACCCGACCGTGCCGCTTGCCTCACATCAAGTCGCCTCCCCCGCCGCCCCTCCACAACAAACAAATAAACAAAGTATAATGTGTCAAGGGTATTCTAGACGTTACACATCAATACAGCTGAAAAGCTGATAACCAAAACACCCAAAAGCTTGGTTGCCAAAGAGGTCCAGTTTTTGCAGATGTATGATCTGTAAAAGCTAGCTTCTCAGGGTCAAAAGCCAAAAGCAGCTTTTAGAGAAATTGCAACTCAAACAAACAGGGCCTCAATTAAGCTTAAGCTTTAAGCCTAAGCGAAGCTGAATTAAACCTAGGCTAAGAGCATCCCCAGCAGGCTCGGCATTTTACTGTAGCGGCAGTACACGCGCGCAAAAAAAACAAAAACAACAGACTACGGCAACGCGGGCAGGCAATGCGAGCGCTCATTGCGCGGTCATCAACCAGCTAATGCGGGGCCTTGATACAGCGCGTCCTGTCCATGCTCTAAGGCTTTGTTCTTTTGGGCTTAACAGTTTAACGACTTATCTACGTTTTGAAAAGACATATGCTTTGGGTTTTTAAGTCTATTTTTTCCGTCTCAAAGGTAGGTCCTAACGCCTTAAAAAGCAAGTCAAACGAAATGGATCTGAATCTCGAGACTGTCAAATCTACTCAAGAACACAGATCAGTTTTTTTGCTGCAAAGCGGTAGCTTTTCTTGTGACTTTATTAGCATATATATATAAAGACCCTTACACAGACACTAATCACTCAGCCATGTCCTAACTAACTCCAGGTCGTGGCCATGACTCGCACTACCTGCCCTTGCATGATCCTACTACCCAACGACGTGCAGCTTAACCAAGCAAATAAACCAACTAGAAGAAAACAGAACAGACCAACAGAACAAGCTAAAAAACAGGAAGGTTGAAACTAACAAAGACTGACCCTAAACCTAAAAATGCACAGGACTAATCTGACAGAGACTACCTCGAGGAGCTCTCGAATTCAGTCATTTCAGTTGTTCAGTTGTTCAGCCGTTCAGATCATCCCCAAAGAACAAAACCTAAGTTTTGGAGATTTCCTAAACATGCCCATGGTGAGATCTCAAGTTGTTAAATTCCAACATAAGCCATGCATGCCAAATTTTTTGATAACTTGCCACAGAAGTTATAAGATCTAAAAAAATTGAGATAGAGGTAATATAAATCCATCAGATGGTATCAATAATTGCATATTAGCATGTAAAAGCCATTTCAAATTTCGACTGGAATGCATTTTTTTTGTTTACTTCCTAAATTATCGCGTCAATCATCCAAAGAAAGACACATATAGGGAAAAGTAGCCAAACTTCTATGAACAGTTTTATGCATACAGGAACTTGACATGGATTTGCCAAAAATATCAATTCCCATCTATATTCATAGTGTTACTACACACAAGATTACTCACTGAGCTAGTCGTACAGTTTATGATTTTTCATCATCTTGTTTGAAAGATGTTAAGGCAGAGGTTCCTTAGATTCCAGATGGTGCATTAAAAATTCGATTCTCCTAAATAACATACATTACATCTGCTTATTTTATACAAACTCCCAAGCAAAATTCAATCATTAAACATTTACCACATTTCTTAATGGTATCTACTACAGTCATGTACATAGCACAGCTAAACTTAGCCAGGCATGGCAAGCCATACTGCCGTACTTTTTGGGCAAGAAATTGAGTGCCACAAGTTAGGAAAACTTTTGCACAACACTTTCCATGACATGAAGCCAAGGGGACGTAGGAAAAGTGTTAGAAGCGATAATTGTTGCACCAACCAAAGGTTACGACTGAAATTAGCCGTGGCCTGTGGTAACCTTAGGCTGCAAACAAACTGTTTACAAGGCCACATACCATACGAGCTACAAGATGGATTGGATCTTCACTAACCACTTAATGCTTTGTAAAACATTGATCGCGTGATTCTGCTTCCTCATTTAGTCATTTCTCAACTCTTAAGATCACAGCAAAAATACACTCAAAGTAATACATTTCTTAATCATTAAATTATACAAACACAGCTCCACCGGTTTGGTCATTATTGTTCCTTGTGGGCTCATCTGTTAAAGAAAATTTGTACAGGTGACACTGTAAAACAGTTACAGAATATGTAACATACCTAAGAATTAACAGTACACTTTCAGAAAGCATCACAAGAACAAGATAATAAAAGCTACACAAATCTGTATTTGCAATTTTCAGTACTCCTATAGTCATTTACAATTTCCAGTACTCCTACGGTCCTGTAACTAACAGAAGAGTGTACCACACCAAACTTGAACCCAAGAGAATGGCATTCCACAATTTCAAGACAATTTGAGCTTATCCCTTCCTAACTTGTTCTTATTCCTATCATATGAGAGAATCGTTAATCACTTCGACCAAATCAACAACAAAATATATTCCTCAACACCAACCACATTAATCACTTGAAACAAATCTACTCGGCTATGCCACAAAAAATAGTAGGTATAGAGAAGTTGTCCTTTCATCATACCGTTTCTTGCTTCTCACAAGCAAAGCTAAAAATTTCATTCCATTAGATAGAGATAGAGTGCATTTCTTATCGATATCAATGATTTTATGGTGCCTTTCCACTGCATGATTTCATGATGGCATCTGCATAATTTCAGATGGTTTCAGCATGGCACACAATTTCTAATTTTGTAATGATTTCATGATGGCATCTGCACAATTTCTAATTTTGCAATGGGACGTGACTGCCCCCATTAAGGGAAAACGCATGCTGAGTCTTACATGATGTACTAGACTTAAAAGAATTTCAGCACTTATGTTTAATTGGGCATGCAATTGCCACCATCAAGGGGGAAAAAATCAGCTCCTGAAAGAATTCAGAGCGACTGCATGGTGAGCCAGAAACAATTTACTGGAGCCAAAAAGATACCCACAAAATTATGGTCATATGTTCAGCTGTTTGTATAGCTTTTGGGCATTTCTGATGATCCTATGCTATTTTTTAAAACAGTTGGCATAAAACAATTCAGTATCATCACAAGATGGAGGAAGGGCACAAGGTTCACCTGCAACATTTTGAACCCATGCAATCTGATCTCGGAAGCCTGGTCCCTCCGGACCAATTGAAATGACGTGCTCGCCAGCGCTCGAACATCTCCACTCTTAACCTGCAGATAGAAAATCTCGTCGTCACGCAAAGCTGCCCAATGACGTTACATTTACAGCAATGCGGCATCACATAGCAGCGGAAGTGTGTGTACACATGACGAGAGAAATAAAATATTTGATCAGAGCATTAGCCACTAGAAACTAATTCAAAGCGAAGAGCAGCAACTGTAGCCAACAAAAATACCGGAAGCTCGGGAATGATAAAAAAGCAGATAATCAACAACCAATGCGCGGTGCAGCCAAGCATCAATAGTGCCATCAAACCACAAAAGAATAGAAAAATATATTTAAAAAATCCAACAGACAACACGAGCGGAGCACCATCGATTGTTCACTACACGCGGAAGCAAAAAAAAAAAATGACACGGGCGGGGCAACGGGGGAAACGGATGGCGACAGGGGTGGCAGTTGCACGCACCGACTCGAGGTAGGCGAAGGCGGCTGCGCGGGCGTCGGGGGCGGAGCGCCAGTCCATCACGGCGGAGATCGCGGCAGCCGCAGCCCCTGCGGCAGCGTCGGCGGCCATCCTCCTCGGTCCTCGGATGCGGTATTCCTTCCGGGACGCGGAGGCGGCCTAGCAGGGGGAGGATGCTAGGGTTCGGGGGTGGGGCATTGGCGTGCTGCGGTTGCGGGGACGAGGGTTTGCTAGGGTTTGGGCCTCGTCGCGGCCGGAGATGGGAATGGGATGGATTAACGCTGGATTGCGTGGGTTTAAGGGGGGAAAGAAGAGGAGAGGCGGTGCGCGCGGAGGAGAGCGAAGAGCAGTAAGGGCTAAGGCACGGAAGGAAAGGAAAACGGCGGAGAAATAAAAGGGGTCGGTGGATTATTTGGTCCTATCTGTTCCAAACTTCCAATCCTTTCTTCGCTTTTTTAATTGTATATTCTTTTCCAAAGGATATCTGCCGCTGTGGGTGGATAACTTCGCTACAAGTGAAAAAGCTTATTGCTCCTTAGAAAACCGATGAAATCAAGCTCGCTGAGACGATAAAAAAACCAGAGAGCAAGTTTTAACAGAACATTTGCCACGAGAAAAGACCCTTTTTATTACTCTCTTCGTTTCAAATTGTAGTTCACGGTAGATTTTTTAATATTCTATTTGATCATTCGTCTTATTCAAAAAATATATGTAAATATTATTTATTTTGTTGTGATTTGTTTTATCATTAAACATATTTCAAGAATGACGTATATTTTTACATGTTTGCACTAATTTTTTGAATATGACGAATGGTAAAAAAGTGTCTCCAAAAGTTAACGGTGAACTACAATTTGAAACGAAAAAAGTATTGTTTATATATTATACTTTGGATGAAAGAATGAACGGAAAGCTCAAGGATAGAAACCATTTTTTGGTAGATTATTTGTTGTTTATGATTTTTATGATGATTCTCGAAAATCTTGGAATCATAAGCGGAACATCTCAAATGTGGTTTTGAGTATTATTTTTTACTTTTTAAAGCGACTATTCAAAACGGTCAAAGTTCGGTTTCAACATATATAATTGGATGATTTTCAATAGATAATCTCAACATTGGAGAACACCCTCAAGTTTTGAGTTTTGAGGTGCACCTAGACATAAAAAAAAGTGGATGCAAAGACATGACCGTACCCGATGTTGCAGGTCAGCCCATTTATACCATTTGACTTAGATATTCGAGAATCATACCTGCAGTGGCTTTTTTAAGGAAATTCCTGCAATGAAGTTGTTTCTAGTGTCTTTTTAAGGAAATTCCTGTAATTAGTTGTTTCTGTGGCGCTAAGACCCAAAGGGTGATATCAAGGATAATTGTCCTTGATAGATAAGGAAGAGATTAGTTCAAGGGCTAGCATGCCATGGAAGTACATACTTACATGTATGTCTTTTTAGTATGGGATACACTTCCGGTCATTGCGGTCAGACATCTGATCCATCCAAAAAATCGGACGCTTGTTCCACACTTATTTCGGCAGTTCACTCCTTTTGTTCCTACAATAAACTTTGAAATGAGTGAAAAAAATACTACTCAAACATGCACATTGAACTAATGGAACAAGTGAAGTATGCTAGAACATGCGCATTGAACTATTAGAACAAGTCAAATGAATTGACTGCATGACCAAAATAAGTGTGCTATTAAAAACAGAACATGCGCATTAAGTTAATGGGATAAGTGAAGTATATTGTTAGACATGCACTTTGAACTACTAGAATATATCAAATGAATTGAACCATAGGACTATCACAAGTGTGCAATATAAAATAGAACATACATATTGAACTAATGGAACAAGTGTAATGTACTATTGAAACATGTACTTTGAACAACCGGAACAAATCACCTTCACTAGTAGTGATGGGTTGGGCTAAAACGTGCACGGTAGTGGGCTGGACATCTGATCCCCAATAATTTTGTTTTAGTACTAGTACAATGCACGTGCTCTACCACGGACCATAAAGGGATGAAAGAAAAACATAATTCGTAGAAAAATATATGAACATGAAGGGTGATTTGCAAGAAAGACATTATATGTGAGATCATTTCAGATCGAGAGTATAACACGTGACGTGATGTAGCTTGGATCTTTCTAGGTCGGATCCAAGCATTGGGAATAATCTATCCATCAACCCATGCTTTGCTACAGACATTTAAAGGAAAGGGAGGAGAACATTATTTGACATAAAGTTTTTTTTGTCACCAACCACCACAGTGTGTCATATTTTCTAACCCATGCTTTGCTACAGACATTTAAAGGAAAGGGAGGAGAACATTATTTGACATAAAGTTTTTTTTTGTCACCAACCACCACAGTGTGTCATATTTTCTAAGTTTTTGAATTTTTAGCAGCTCATTAATTTATATTTGGCCATGAAGATATCAATCATATTTGTAAAAAAGCAACAATCTATGATGAAAAAACTATTAATCCCGCAATCATATTTATAAAAATATATATTAAAGAAAAAACAACATATTGATTATGTATATCAACACCATAAAACAACAAGATATGATGAAAAAAATAACAATACTATAAACCATTAATTCCGAAAATATATCATCATGACATAATGGGTTTTAACGATATTCCAAAAGGATACCATCCAAGAGTTTTAGCTCCGACAATACTACAGATCATGCGTTATCTATAAATATGTATGTTAAAGAAATTTCATAAAGTATAGCCAGACATCTTTGCATGCCATCAACCCTCTCCTCAAAAGTGCAAACAACTTGAACCAAGAGGTTGTTCATCGGGAAACGTTTATTCACATTTCAAAGTAGGTCACACAAAAAGAACCACCTTGGACGGTATCAGTACTCCTCCCTTGTTTGCCAAAGAAAGGGACCAGTTACTTCCTACGATGCGTTCTTAGACCAAGTGGAATTCAATGAAAGGGACCTATCATTACAAAATCCAAGGTAACTCAGACTAGGTGGAATTCAAAGATAGCCAGCATTGTCTGATGATGTGTGATACCCTCTGAAAGAAGCTCCTGTCCAAGGTGCCCAACAAAGAGTGCTGATAGGTCCATTCACCGCCATCATGTTGCTCTACCCATGTCACATTGAAATTGTAACCTACAATAATTTGAATAACTCATTAAGGATTGGATTCAGCTCCTTTTTATTTCTGATATATTGCTTTTGAGTCCAAAATTTAACAATAGTGCAATCAAAGTTCAAAATTTTAACAATAGTGCAATCAACTCAAAATTAAGCATCCTGAACTGAAGTGAAATTGTATGAAAGATATTGTTATCTTAACAAACAAATGGTCAAGTTGGATCAATATCTTCGTAATCAGAAATGTGTGAACAAAAATATCATATGTTGGTAATAGAAATAGAAGCAACATGAAACAGATCGAAGTGGTATAATGTTGGGTCCAATTTATATCATTGCATCATTAAATGACAAGATCATAGCCTACCTGTATGCATTGAAAAATATAACTTCTAGGGTATTGTCAAATGCCCAGACATGATTGTAATAAGCTGGAAGTATCTTCAAAAGCTTCTGTATGGAAATAAGTAGTCTGTATATTCAGAATAGAACTTATTCCCATCTATGAAGCTCAGAAGGCATTTAGAAAAAGACAGCACATGACAAACCTTTACTTCAGCCTTCTTCATTGTCTTTATCATGTATCGATCATCATTTGTCAAGTAAAAGAAACTTCCACTCTTACTAGGTGGCAAGAGCTTATGGAGAGCCTCGTCGCCACAAAGGGATAACATATAGTCAGCTGGATCAACCTTAAATAGTTTGTGCAGTGTACTGTGATTTAGTTCAGAACATATGTATTTTTTTTTATGAGCATGGCACCATAATATGGTTTTAAGCTGATATTATGCATCTTTATCACGGAAGTGATGACCAATCGGAACACCTTTGGGCAGTAATCCTTCCATCTAAAATCACAGAGTTGTGGGGAGCAGTGTATTTCGAGCCTTCTGGAGGAAATTTTATCCATACCTTTTCTTTTGGGTCAAATGTTGAAGATTTCAGGTCCAATATAACCTGACCTTGCCTTCTAGAATAGAAGTTTACTTTCTAATGTTACAAAGACATGCAACAGTCTTAGTACAAAAAAGATCCCTCTCCATTAAGACATTGAAAGAATTTAAATTTATCTAGCTCATGTGGAACAACAAATTACATTGACAACTACTGAAAACTCTTGCTAAAAGAAGTTACTGAAAACTCAGGAATAAGCATTACTTTCTAATGCAAAATGGGTAAAATAAAAATAGTTGATGGCCCCTCATGTTCGCAGACACAAAAAGATTTCTAGCATGTCTACTAATAAATGATTATCCCAAGAAGGATTTCAATAATGAACTAAATGAATTTTGGTTTTTAACATCAGAAAGTACATGCAGTACTGGGTTTATGACATGTAACTTTACTTCAGCATTGCGATTAATAATGAAAACAATCAAGGAATTGTTATGATAAAATTTATCATTCAAGTTCATGAAATACCTCAGCCAAGCCATTCAAGTCCACATTATGATATGTAGTTTCACTTTCAAGCTATAGTTCTACGATACAAGACCTTAGAATTTTAGAATTTCGTTTGATGTTTCATATGTTCCCAATGCATACCAACAACCTTTTAGACTTAATAGTTCACATGCATCTATGGAGAAAGTGAAAACTTAGTCAGTATTCATTATTTACCATCAGCATTATTACCATCTAGCTACACCTTCATGCAAATTCCTTATTTTGTAGATAATGTGGACAATCTAGCTACCATTTTTATACTCTACACAAGAACAATTTTGAATACTGGCATCAAGATCACGAGATAATAATCCCGAAATGAAATGCACCTGATGCTGAGCTGCAAGTTGAGCATGAGCTCGTAGTTCTTGTGCCCCTTAGCAATGGTCTCCCCCTGCCGCTTCGACACCCACAGCGGCGCCACCTTGGCTACTGTAACACCCCAAAATT
This sequence comes from Raddia distichophylla, assembly GCA_005191435.1. Classification (NCBI taxonomy): domain Eukaryota; kingdom Viridiplantae; phylum Streptophyta; class Magnoliopsida; order Poales; family Poaceae; genus Raddia; species Raddia distichophylla. Next base: position 166,115 of record SPJY01001434.1, read on the forward strand.
GGCCCAATTTGATATCCATTCAAAGTAGGATTTAAATTCAAATTTAAATCTATCGAAAATCACTGGAATTCAAAAATTTTAAAGGAAATAGGTGAAAATCATCAAGCTCTCAGGATGGGCTTCAATTGGGCCGATCATGGGCCGGATTTCGGCCCGGCTAAGCTCACCTTTCTCTCTCTCTGTTTCTCTCCCGTGCACAGCGCCGGCACCGCTCACCGCTTGCGCCCTGCCTCGCTGTCCCTTGCATCTGCATGAGAACGAGCAGTGCTGGAGTAAGCCCTAGCCGACACGTAGACGCCACCGCTTAAGCCCCTGTCGAGCTGGCCTCGCTAGAACCCTCCTCCGCCGCTCCCAACCGGGTATAAAACCCTAGCCGGCCGAACGATGAGCTCCCACGGCCGCTGACCGAACGTGCCAGCCATTTCAACGACCTCAGGGACAGCAATGCTGGCGGGCACTGCATGCTAGGGTGCACGCACTGCAGTAGCTCCAGCTCCCTCGCAAACACCTCCCTCGGGTCGCCCGTCGCCGAGGGCTTGCCACCGGCGGCCTCGGGTGATGGGTAATACACGCCCTTTACCGCCGAGAGCCTCGTGGCCCTAGAAGCCAATGTAGAGGCTGTTGTCCGCCCACCTGAACGTGCCCTGTCCTCGCGCAATTGACCAACTGTTAAATGTACATGTGTTATTATATAAAAGTTCTATTGCAAACGCAATTTTCTATCGATTTTAGGGGTTTGAATATAAATATTTGGCCATGTGTGTTCTGGGCTGGTGACCTGCGGACATTGAAACCAGCTGACATAAGTGGTTTTGGACCTGACATGAGACAGGGAGCGAACATGTATACTAGTAAGAAAAAATATTTGGTGCACAAGACTTTTCAGTGCACAAATGCAAACATCAGTTTTTTGCCATTGGATCTAATCTCGGTGGCCCAGCTAAAATATGTGAATATGGAAACAATCATCGTGGTTTTGTTCACAAGTGTATAAGTATGAGAGGAGAGTTTCACCTCAATGCATCTGAATAGTTCAAATTGGATCTAAGGGATTATGATGAGTTTTTACACTTGTGCATTGAAAAGTATTTTACACTGAATATTTTCCCTACTAGTAATGCCTAGTTTTATAGTTAATGTAAATAAGCGAGAACTTCAGTTAACTTTTATGTAACTGTAACGCTATTTACTCGTGCGTAGACGTACGGGTGTGCTCACATTACACTCTAGCATGCCCAGATTTGGACGCGTGGCTCCAAATTCGTATCCTCCCCGACTCCGGCACGGGACACCCACGCCGCCGGTCTCCTCCCTCTATTTCGCCGGAGCTCACCGGCCGCCAACCGGCTCGCTGGGCGCCCCTCGCTCACCGGCCGTAGCCGCCGTAGGCATGGACGAGGAGGAGAGGACGGAGGTGTGGTGGGGCCGGCGTGCGTGGGCTCTCCTCTCGGCCGTCCGCGCGCGGGGGCCGCTGGTGCAGTGCATCACCAACCTGGTCTCCATGGACATCTCCGCCAACACGCTCCTCGCCACCGGCGCCTCCCCCACCATGCTCCATTGCCTCCGCGAGGTTCCGGACTTCACCCCGCGCTGCGATGCCGTCTACATCAACGTCGGCACGCTCTCCGAGGACTGGCTGCCCTCCATGCGCGCCGCCGCCTCCGCCGGCCGCCCATGGGTGCTCGACCCCGTCGCCGCCGCGGCCTCGGACTTCCGGATGGAGGCCTGCCTCTCCCTCCTCGCCCTCCGCCCCGTCGTCGTCAGGGGGAACGCGTCCGAGATCCTCGCCCTCGCCTCCCGCTCAGCCGCTGCCTCCTCCTCCTTCAAGGTACACTCTCGTTCCTTCTAGGCTTCTAGTCTTACTTCAATTTCCTATCCAACCAAGGACTGGCAAAAATCTTAACTATATCTGATGGGTGCTAAACTACCTGCCTTGTTTTGAAAAAAAGCAGTGACTGAATGAAAAATGAACTGACGAAATACTATCTTAATGGGGTGTTTTCTTTGGATTACGGGTGTTTTATTGTAAAGTTTTACTAGGATTTAGTCCAAGTTTGAAATAATCTTCCAACAAATTATCCCTCATTGAATCCAAACTGAGCCTAAAACCCTGAATAAACCTTTGCTATAACCATCCTTTCTATTGGCTGATTTGATCCACTTGATCCCTCCGTTTTTTTCTTGATCAAGGTAATTGTTATCCAAAGTGTACCTATGAGACATACGCAGATATGCTGCCTGTCAAATCTTATGGATAATTTCAGAAGTAATTGTGTACTTGAATAGATAGTCTGATACAACCCAAAAGGACCAAACATGCTGAGGATACCAGTGACAATAAATACAGAACAAGCGAGTGGAATAACAACAAACCTTCAACTATAGAGGTTGGTTTTTGAAGGTTTGCTCCCATTCCTTCATTGCACGTTTGCTCACCCCTCTTCTTTTCTGCACAGAGGACAGTTTTGTACTGAATGCCGAAAGGATGTTAGGGAGATTTTTCTCACAATTTTTATTGATTGTTTGTGAAATTGACTAAGGCAAGCCTGCAGCGGTATAATTCACGAAATAATTGTTGCATCCATGCCCCAATCTCATCGAGTCAGCATGAGATTGTAAGTAGGTGCTTGTGCTATCTTTCTTGTTAAATTTCCCTTGCATAAATCAAGATCCTGTCACAATTTGTAACACACCATTTTCAGCTTTTCAAAAAAAAAATTATAATAACAATATATTTTGCGAATACATTTGTATAAAAGTGAAATTCTACTTTTAGAAAAATTTAAAAAGGAAAAGGTGTCAACTTAGTTCTTGAACTTTCGTACTTGAGCCAAATTAGTCCCTAAGGTCAAGACCGAGTAAGATTGGTCCCTAAAATTTTGCAACCGTTCCATTTTAATCCTTTGACAGGTCAAAACCGGGTTTGAGGGTGGTTTTGCAAGACATGGCGACTATTTTGGTGACTGAACGCTGATGTGGGGAGATAGAGCACAGATAAGGGAGAGGTCGATATGTGAGTCCAGATGAGATGACAGCTAGCTAACCATCCATGCAAGCTGAACGGGCCATTTGGGCATCCACGTCATGCAAAATCACCATGAAACCCAGTTTTGACAGGTCAAAGGACTAAAATGGGACGGTTTCAAAAGTTTAAGGACCACTCTCACCCGGTTTCGACGTTATGGACCAATTTGGCTCAAGCATCAAAGTTTAGAGACTAAATTGTCACCTTTTCCAATTTAAAAAGTGTTCTCACTTTGCAAATATTTTTTTTGGGTTTTGAAATAATAAATATTATTTTAATTATTCTACTCTTTAAGCTTGTGAGATTCCCTTCTTATCCGGTTATCCCCCTCAGCTTAGCCTGTACCATATTAGAAAAATATTTATCATACACCACCGATGTTGTTCCATCTTGTTGCCAATGGCACTAATTCTTTTTTTTAGGAAACCAATGACACTTAATTCTGATTGAGTTGCAGGGTGTGGATAGTACACATGACTCGGAGGATGCCATGCAAGGTGCGAAAGAGTTAGCACAATCCAGTGGGGCTGTTGTTGCAGTATCTGGAGCTGTTGATTTCGTCACCAATGGGGAGCATGTTGTCGGCGTGAGCAACGGTGTGGCCATGATGCAGCACATCACAGCGACAGGGTGTGCTGTAACTGCCCTTGTCACAGCTTTTGTCGCTGTGGATCCGTCAGATGTACTTGTTGCAACAGCTTGTGCTCTTGCAATCTTTGGGTTGGCTGGAGAGATCGGAATGGAGTCAGCTAAGGGGCCTGCCTCTCTTAGGGTGCATCTCATTGATGCACTCTACTGCCTCGATGAGCAAACTGTGGCTTCTCGAGTCAAAATTTCTCAAAGGTGATGATGCATATTTACATGTCTTAGTTGAATGCAAAGTTTGGAATAATGCACAGGTGCACTTATGTTTTTTGAGTGTTTTGAATACCACGAAACCAATGATATTGGCCGTTAATAATCCATGTATACTATGTACTAAGTACGCATAGTGATGCCAAAATTTTGTGCTAGACCTCTCATGTATACAGGTTAAGAAGCTTGTTCTTGACCAGCTCAAACAAGAAGTACCACTGTATATGAGTGGTGCGCATATTGTCGCTGGAATTTCTCGAGACTTCTGACATTGATCAACGCATAGTGTGTCAAAATGTTGAGATGGCCGAGTTGGTCTAAGGCGCCAGATTAAGGTTCTGGTCCGAAAGGGCGTGGGTTCAAATCCCACTCCTCAACATTGATTATTTCATTTTTTTTGCTTTATGCGCGTTTGCCCTCTTGATCCACAAAATCTTTCCATATTTTTTTTTTCAATCAGCATTGTGCATGCAATCAACACAATTGCTTCCCGATTCGTGGTTTCCAAGTACAAGAACGGCATATAGTAATTAAAATCCCACAGAAGACAGAACACGACATAAAAAACTTAGCCGAATCCCAAATCTTTACGGAGATTACATAGGGTAAATATGAATTCGAAGAACAGAGTGGCAATGCCCATCATAGGCGAAGCACGGTCGGAAGTTGCACCGAGCACCGAGAGAGAAGTCGCGACTTCACCGCCATGATTCAGCTCGAGAGCTGGGCCACCTTCTCTTTTTCAAGCCCATCTCCGGGCTGTTTAATAATAGAACATTAGAACCTCTTAATTAGCATGTACGCCAGCATGCACGTCCAAAGCCATCTCACATGCAACTAGAACGAACTGTACTTATGACTCACAATCTTGTTACTGTACTTGCAAACTTTCAGTCTTACGCAGATGAGTCGATGACACTCACATGACATGCATCGACCTATATATGTTAATGTACCCGACTGATGGGTCATTCACGGGGATTAATGAAAATCAATTAGCTACACAATAGGAGTACCACACATGCCATGCGAACGGCACGCCAATAATCTCCGGTTAATCAGCGACGGGGTGTAAAGTACACTAGATTAGTAGAAGGAAGAGTTCTTGTGGAGGGTGAGGATGCTGAGCATGAGGAGGACGAGGTCCGCGAAGGCGGCGAGCAGGGAGACGACGACGGCGGCCATGGCGCGCTCGCAGAAGCGGCCGTAGACGTCGCAGACCTTGCCCCACCGCACGTGGGAGTTGCCGCGCTCCGCCAGGAGCCCGAACTGCGCCGCCGCGCCCACCGCCGAGAACAGCAGCGCCATCGCCACCAGGTCGCCGATCATCACCGGCACCACCGCGCCCCGCCTCCGGCACGCCGCCAGCGCCGCCGCCGAGAAGGCGCACGCCATCGCGTTCGCCACCACGAAGTACCTGCATGCATGCATCCGCAGAGCCCGCCTCCGGAATATTAACCACATGGATCGAAGACAAAACCCATTGCTTGAATTAATCCATATGCATCAGTGATCACCGGCTGAATCTGGTTTCGTTTTAGTCTGATTTGATACGTGTTCTCGTAGGAAGGAGTAACAAATAAAGTATTTGTGGATTTCTCACACCCTATATATTGAAAATTATGTGTTTCACCTTGTTGTGTCAACAAGATATGGGGTTTAGAACCATATATGCCCGTGAGACACAACTATATATGTATTGAATATATAAAGTACAGTCTTTGCGAAGGTAAATGTACAATTGTCACATAAATAAATAAATGGAGGATTTTGTTTAATTTTGAGCCAAAATCAGAAGAAAGGCCTTCGTAAGGAAAAGGATGTGCGGCATGAAATTGATGGGCTTTCTCAAAGAGATTTCTGGTAGGATTCAAAAATTGTGTTCCACAGCCCTACAACTATCTCCGGCCCGCAAGTGAGATTCGGAATTTCATTAGGGTTTGCATGCAATTCAAACATTCGCAACCAGCATATTCTCTACCTCTGGTCCCTTTATTGCACGCTGTATATCAAATCCGATCGTTGTTTTTAGAGTGGCACTTTCCAAAAGTAAAATGCGTACACCACCACGATCTCCTGCTGCTGCATGCTAGCATGTACTAGCTACTAGCATAAGAGTATGTACAACAATCCAACTCAATAGCCATCTTTAATCAGTGTCATATCAGCTAATTTATTATGTGAAGGAGAGAGTGTGTGCATAAATATTTGAGTCGTCTTTTATGCAAGAGTTCTCTACACAAGAATTAAGAAACTTTATGTGTTAGCAAATTACCTATAAAAACATGCAGCCATATCTACCATTGTACTAGTATATGTTATCTCTAGTGTTGTCTCTAGGTGATATGATAATAATTAGAAACAACTGTGGTCTCATCGTACGTGCTCTAATCGTGGCCAAGTGTGGTACGGCTGTTGGTAAGCTACGTATTGATGAAGTGATGATGGTAATAACAGAACAGGATGGGCACAGGACCAGATATTGAGCGTGTGGTCAGGGCGTCTGGATATATAATCTGAATGTACAAGCTAGTGTACTGTGTACAACGGATAATCTCCGTCATTTTCTCCTACTTTTGTCAAAATCAGTAATATCGCACTCCCTGTTACTAGTCCTGGAGATAACTGTATCGACAGCATCTTTAATTAGTTTGCAAATATGATAAACTTGAAAATCTGTTCATAAACTTGAAAAGCTTGGCCGCATCAGTTAGCATAAGGCATAAGCAAAAGTAACACTACATACAAATTAGTTAAATTCAGCACATTAATGAAAAATAATTGGATCGACCAGGACAAAAACAGAAGAAAAAAAAACACCGGGCACAACTGTAAGCATCATATAGGGAAATGAAAACCAATCCTTAAAAAATTTTAAGGACTAATACTTCAAACTAAAATTCATAAATAATATATATTAACACACACATATACATACATGATCATCTTGGAGTGTTTGAGTTAGTTAATTTCATCTCATGCATGGCTAATTTTTTTTGCACTGACATAAAAAACTGTTGTTTCTTCATGGCCGAGCAACAAGCATCCTCAGAGAATCAGCGATATATACGAACTCCAACAACATGGTACACGTGGAGATAACATCTCCAACAATTAAGTTGGCACTTATGTTGACATAGTCCCACATTGGAAGGGAGTGCCATGTGGGCGCCCTTGCCAACAACTTAAGTCATTCATTTTGACTAATTTCAAATATTATTTCCGCCCTATTTTTTTCCACCTCATTTTCTCTCACTATTGTGTTGGTTCTGCATGCTAATGCTAAAGTTGCCTCTCGTAAAATAGAGATTTTACAATAGACATAAATAAATATAAACAGTGTCGATTCGTCTCGATCTAATAAGTAATAACTCAGATTGATCTTGATTCTTGTATACTACCATGATAGTGTGATACTACAATGATAGTGCCCAACTGCCCATGATTGATCTTCAACGGTAACGATCAATCTTGATGCACAGTAGTATAAAAGGACCATCTAAGATTTCCTCTTAATGGGTTGGCAATGATTAATGTTGATTCTTTTATACTATCACGGTAGAATTTATACTACACTGGCAGTATGTGTCATCCGTGGAAGTGACCGACTGGACCGAGAGATGAATGGATGAGTTGAGCGGGAAACACATCCCTAATGGAAAAAGGATATAATTAGTGGATGCACCAGCCTTTGAGATAGGGATGACAAAATCAGTCGGAATCATCGGAGAGGGATTGGTCCTGCTAATGAATGCACTATAGAGTCTTGTCCTTTTTGATCGAAAGCGGCTGAAAATTTTAATATAAAAAAATCAACCTCAAGAGATGCTTTGAATAGTCGAAAAAATTTGAAAACAATATTTTATAAATGCCAAGCAGAACTATTTAAAACCCCATAAAAATAAATACAAAGCGCTATATTGTTTGACTTGTATAAAATGACAAGATAAATTTTAATTTTAATTTAATTTAAGCTTAAAAGAACCCGGCCTAGGGTTGACTAAATCGATATATATCCTGAATCCAAACTATTAAAAATTCAAAAATTCGAACTTGAAACAAAATTTCAAAGATTCCACTAAACCATCAAGAACCATTGGAATTTCACTCGAAATTTTCGGATTTTTTCAGGGAGCGAGATTCAGGGAACAAATTGTGAACCGTGCAAGCACCGGCCTTCAGTCACATCCACGAGACCAAAAGGAGGGGAAAAAAATAAAACGGAATTACTCTAAAATTGGATAAGTCTCGGTCAGCGAATTTATACTAGTAAATACTAATTTAATTTACATATGGCCAGTTTGATGGTGTAACAGGTATTCAATTCAACTATGAAAAGGTTTATGAACTATTTTGACACAAACATTCAGTTCTATATGTAGCCTTTTGTATACCTTTTTTTAATAAACTTGCAACAACTGTCATATAGTTAATTGTTGCACCTTTTAACAAAATAATAAGCTATATGTAAATTTAGTTATTGACTGATGTGACGTCGACCGAAGTTTTTTAATTTTCAGTTACTGATGAGAAGCTACGCCTTAAATCAAGACCTTTTGATTTGCTAGCTGTTAGTTTTGTTTGTAGTTAAAAAAGTTGACGGCCTTTAAAAAGAGATATAGAAAGGGTAAACAAATTATTTAAAAATTATTAAGCTTCCTTTGTCTAAAAAAAACAAATTATTTAAAATTATTTTTTAGATATTTTAAAAATCCTATAATATCTAAAAGATTATTTTTAAAATATTATAGTGAATGATGTATATAAAATAATAAAATTCTGAACCGAACCAAAATTAAACTAAAACAAAAGAGAGGGCTAAAACCAGCGGATAGGGAAGCATTTGGCTGGCACGGGGATCAATCGATGTGCCAGCAGATCATCAGCGCACCTTCTCCCAAATCTCTATCCGCTTCGATCTCGCGCTGCTTTTACAAAAGGCCAATTTGGTGGTCGGTCGTTCGGCGCCCGATCAGGAATCAGGATGAGCTGGTGGGGCCGCGCGCGCATATCATGGAGGGGTACGTTAGATGAGATGACAATATGACATCGTAATAACTTCGTATAGCATACATTATACGAAGTTATACGAATTATGGCCCTCTTTGATAGCTTGTTTAGTTTTATTTTAGTTTTTGTTGGTAAAATTTGACCACCTTTGAAAGTGGAATGAAAATGCTAAATAAATTATTTAAAAAAAATTGAAATCTTTGAGAAAAACTCTACAAAGTTCTAAAAAAATTATTTTCAGAAAATAAAGTGAATGGTGTATATAAAAATAATAAAAGTTACAATCCCAACAAAAACTACAGCTAAACAAGCTACCAAAGAGGGCCTATATCGCCACTAGAGATGAGAGGGATGGCAGGACCCGTCGAATATTCTCGACCAACGGCTAGCCATTGAGGCTAGATCGTGGTAAATATAAGATAGATATAAGCCATGTTTTTCTACGTTCGGAGCGTTGCGATTACAAGTCTCGACAGCTTCCTCAGAAGAGGTTGGGAAGCCACTGAAACTGTAAGTGGAGCCGCTATCCAAGGACATAACGACCTAGTGTCAACGACAACTAGATCGTTAAGAGCATATTTTTCAAACGGCTGGTTTTTAGTTATCGAGAGGTTCCTGGCAGTAGCACTTCTCTTTGTTTCCTATAGCGAGTCCAGTTTTCTTTTAACATGAAGGACCTATTAAAAATAATATAAACAAAGCAGACTAGGTTTGAGAAGTAGATTCAAGAGCCTCTCGAAATTAAGTTTAACAGTTAGATCGGTTAGCTAATTCATTTAACTCAGCAACTTCAAACACGCTCTAGAATCAATACTACTCCTATATTACAGTTTGATGATCACTTTTACGATATATATAGGGTAAGAGTTTTTACATAATTGGATCCAACATTGTCTATTTAGATGTGATCATTGCATTAGACCCCTGCTCGGCTGCTCCCCTGGTGGGTAAGAGTTGTCTATATGATTAACCAAGTAAAATGAATATCCCTCGGTAGCTTGCATGCATATAAAATTTTTAAATGAGCTAAACCATTTTCTAGACATAACAGGATCACACCCTTGACATGCACATTAGCTAGCTAGCCAGTTACATATATAATCATGCTGTACTCATCGAGCTTACGTACTGAGCGCAGATTAATTTCAAAATTAAGCATGCAGGCCAAAAAGAGATCGAAATCAAAGCGATTCATAATTCTAATTTGTTGCGGCGTCCTTGTCGGCGGTATGCTATAAAGGTTCTTTTTAGGTAGGAGAAAGACAAGGCCTGTCGATCTCGTTTGTACGTGGAGACGAAAAGGAGAGAGATCGATCGATATCGCGAGAGCTAGCTAGCCAGGCCAGATGCTGCAGTAGTACAGCTGCAGGCATCAAGAACTTGCACGCCATCTCCTTGCGCCTCACGATCGAAGAATATTCTGCTATGTTCTTAGCTACTCGTCTGGCTGGCTGGCTAGCAAGATCGGGAGGAAGAGATATGATGCTGGAAACTAACATGCATGTAGATTGTAGGGCACGTAAATAAACATGCATGCACAGTGAAATTTGTCTCCCAAGAACTCATGCATCTCTTGTCCGGGACACGGCGAACCATACACCCAATTGTACGTGTGCTGGCCTAGTGGCCATGTTTAATTGCAGAATTGGGGTACAGTGTAGGATACATGCAAAGGCATGCCTGACATGTGCCGATGTGCGTATATACGTCTGCCAAGATTGACACGTAACTTGTACTTTCTAGTAGGAAGCTTGAGGGTATTATATCCCTCTGTACCACTACCATGTACTTCCTCCGTTCTAAAATACAAGACATATAGATTTTGGGCACGGTCTTTAAAATATAACTTTGACCATTAATTTGTTTCAAAAATGTCATTAGCAACTACCAAACTAACATCATATCAAAGTGCTTTTAAATTCGGATCTAAATATATTACATGTATATACTAAAACATGTATATTTTTATTTAATTATTAGTCAAAGATTCCAAACATTAACTTTGAAAAAACATGTACACCCTATATTTTGGAATGAATGGAGTATATCACAGAAGTTTGGTGTTTTAAATATTAGCACATTTCACAAAACAACGTTGACCACCCGTACTATTTATTTTTTTATGAAATATATAAAATTATAATTTTATGAAAAAATCGAAGCAAATATATATGTATGGCTTTCTGAAGCAAATTATATTTCAAGCGCTCGATCTAGATATATATGAATGAGTTAGAAGTTATAGATATAAATTCTTAAATTAAGACAAGTTGTTGTGTGATATGAAAGGAGTACATTCCAAACAGACGGATGTCCGTGAAAAAATTTGGCGAAAATAATTGCCAAGGCTTGCGTTGCGTGTACCTAAATGGGCCCATTTTCGAAACGTGCATGATATCCCTATATCCTTTGTCTTATGCAGTGAGTATGTCTCTAGGCTGGCGGTTGCATCACGATCGAACAATAATTGCGAAAGGAAAAGGCTTAAAAAGCATATAATTGAAAGAACAGAAAATAACATGCAAGCACCGAGAACTTAGAACACGATCAGATCGACCGGTGATAATTGAAGTAGCGGCAGTTTGCATACTAGTATATCGATTGCAGCAGCAGTAGCCAGGAGTATATATATGGAGTCCACTGATCATAAATCCAGCATATCGCATCGAGTAGAGATCGATCACTTACGCGAAGGCGGTGGAGGAGGACCACTTGGCCGTGACGGGCAGCTGCACTGGCGGCGGCGTGCCGGCGGCGGCGACCTTGACGACGGTGCTGGTCTGCCGGTCGGCGGCCATGACGACGGTGGCCGCGAGCGTCGCCGCCAGGATGAACACCCGCAGCGCCACGCCGCACCCGTCCACCGGCGGCCGCCCGCCGCCCACCGCCGCCGTGTAGTAGCCCCGGCGGCTGTCGGAGGCGCTGCCGACGCCGGCGAAGCCAGGCTTCACCCGCGGCTCCATCGATGCCGGCCGCAGCCGGCCGGTGCTAGGGGCTTCGGTAGGCGAGCAGAACGGCGTGTGCGTGAGTGATCAGCGCGTGTTTTGCCTGGTCGAGGGGGAGATAGATAGCTGCTGCTAGGTATGGTAGGAGTAGTACGATGTAGTAGGTCTTGGAGCCGTACTATGCTGTATCAGCAAGCACAATAACTAATGTGTTATTAGGGCGCGTATTTATGGTCCAAAGTGGTGGGCCCGCCAAGATTGGCATGGTTTTACCCCCCACGAGGCCACGACCCACTACCCCCAAACCGGTTTCTAGCTCACGGGGCATGCACGGCCATTGAGTAACGTGTCATGTTCATCGTTTTAGTTTAGTCCTATTTTAGCTTAACAAAATTTAATATTTTTACACATCATTAAATATAATATTTAAAAATATTTTTCAGACTTTGTATAATTTTGTCTCAAAGATCTCGAATTTCTTTTAGTAATTTGTTTAGCTTATTTATATTTTTGAAGGGCATCAACTTTTTCAAATAAAATTAAAACTAAACTAAAACGAAGAATAAAAAAGGGACTAAGTTTTAGTTCCTATAGTTCTATATCGGAAGATAACATTTATACATTAATACTTGATTAAGGATTGAAAATATGTTGACACCACTACACGAAACAACTATAAACTCGAGTGTCTCTCAACCTCCCGACGGCCACCAGAAGACCGTCGAGTCAACTATAGTACTCTCGATAGCCAACACAAAACCATGGAGTTTAAAACTTCTCTTGACGGTTCAAACTTTAGTAGTTGAAAATCATGCACATGATTCTCCCCCGCAAGTCTGAAAATTAACTTCTTTACCTATTCTCAACAGCCATACATTAGGCGGTCGAGAGTAGTCTTTGCAGCTTGTTGGCCGCACCTCTCTGTGGGGGTGTACTCTCGACAACTTAGCTTCAAGCATAACCGTAGTGACACCACTAAAAAAATGGCACAGCGGGACGTGGACTCGAACCCGCGACACTGCGAGCGAGTTCTGCACTGTGCTAAGCCATTTAGATTTCATAAACCTATATGGGCAAAGAAACCTTTTGTGGCTCTAAATGGCTATAGGACCCGTCTTAACCCGCGTCTTCTCTGGTTTTCCCCGCCCTAGCCCTAGCCACCACTAGCACCACTTGAAGGGAAACGCGGGATTGCTACGCTAGCAACGAATCCAAATTTTACCGCGGAAACCCAGGAACACCCTACAAGTAATTGACCATATATCAATATTATCTTACGACGCGCAGTGCAACGGAAGACGAGTCGATGGAGCCGGTTCAATCGATCTGCACGTAGTTGTACGGACGTAGTCATGCATGGCTATCCGATCTCCTCCTCCTCGCTGGTCCTCAGTGTCCCATGAGGTGCGTCACGTGCAATCCCCACGCCATGGCCGCCATCGACGAGCTTTACGAGCTCGCTAGGATTCGCGACCTTCCCGAGCAGTCTGTCTTCAAACGGACGCCCCGGCCACGTCCGGACTCCGTTTTTAACATTCTACCACTCGTTGCAAAGCTAACAAAATTATATTTCCAACGCATCTAGTTTCTCCCTGAAATTCCTTCCGAGTCACTGGAAATCGATGAAACAACATCTGTCTGCGACCAAATTTCTTCTCCTTCTCAGGTTCGCATCGACTAGCCACACAGGGTGTAGCGCCTCTACTGTATCCACACATACAGGGATTGGAATCTGTCCATGCATGGTGCGCTAGCATCGACGCATAGACACCTGGGAGAGATGACCGCTAGGGTTTGGTGGAGAGGGTGAACTTGCGCGTAGACATATGTCGGCCTCTCCACCACCTCCCTTTATATAGCGCCTACTATTGGGTCCTCTACGCTGGAGGCCAAATTTGGTCTAGATACACATCACATGTAGTCCACGCTATACATGAGCCAGCATCACATGCGACTCATAATTTTCATTGGACATATCCCAAAACCACCGGCTCCGCATTTTGGCTGTGCCGCTGCTCGCACTAACCGCCGCCTCCTATCCGCATTGAACTTTCCCATTGAAGGTACATTTTTGCGCTGCTTCCTTTTTAAAATTAGTAGTCTAGTCTCGATGGCAATACATGATTAGTCAAGAATAATTATGGTTATTTACATTATATATTAATAAAAATAGGAAAAATAGTAAAAAATTAAATATATTAATCAAACTAGGAAAATAGTGAAAATAGTAATAATATTAATACAATAAAAAAAATAATAATATAAATAATACTAATGAAATTAGGTAAAATAGTATAAATATTAATGAAATTAGTAAAAATAGTAACAATATTGATAAAAGTAGGAACAATTTCTTAATTGTGCTATGTCCATTTATACATTCGGGGATGATTCAAATACGTGTGTCACCTAGCCATACGTCACCCGTTCGAAAACGACACAACTCGTATTGAACACGGATGGTGTTTCGTTGTGTTTTTATAGAAGTTATGGTAAGCGTTTCCAAATTGTCCGGTGGACAACCTAGTAAGGGTGTCCTAATGGACATCTATGAATAATTGGTCAAGTACAGCTTGTTGTGGTATAGGTCGGTTCGAGACAAGATTTTTGGTGACGTAACTATGAGAAGTTATCCTGTGCATAACATAAATTCCAGGGTCCTGCCCATCGTTGCACTTGGGGGACCTTTAGGGTTATGTTGCTGAAATCTTGTCTTTTCAACCCACAAGGCCAACAACAAATTGTATTCGACCAGTTATTTGTGGATGGGTTTAGAAGCCATATTAAGCACAGTATGAAACCCTAACGTGCATTTAGCGATGATGTGGAGGAAGGTGACCCATCCGATGAAACAAATGACATTGATATATTGGATGTTGATTCTCTCGATATTGATGATGCTTCCTTTTATTCATTATTGGTACAACCAAGTTTCTAAAGGGAAACAGGTATGCTACCAAGCACAAAATCAAAATTTTCTACCGCGATTCATCTAAGATCACATGCGAGTAGGGAATCACAGATCGTTATCGTTGACACGTCGATGCAGCTGAAGCAGATGCGCGTGTGTAGAGGAAGTAGTCATTCACGCCGCATGGTCGCCGTAGATCCAACCGAACAGCATGTCCGCGTACAGTAGCGCCTCTACCGGTATCCACACGTACCGAGCAGGAACGTCGTGCGGGGTGTGCTAGCACCTCACCGCATAGCTTGGGTTTCTCGGGAGCGGGAGGGGCGCGTGACAACTAAGCGTGGTGAGGGCTCAACTCGTGCTATGCGCCGCCCTTGGCCTCATCTTTTATAGACACGCTAGTGGGCTGAGACCCACTTGGGTTCCAACTCCTACGTGGACCGTATCCACGCATAAACCCGTTAAACATTTCCAACCCGTTAAGTGTGTGACCCATTAGGTTCCATGCAAATCGACCGTGGATCCGAAAACCCATTTCCAATCCAACGATCATCAGAGGCATTTAGCAGTATGTGTTGACCCACGAGTGCATATAATCAATATTCGGCTGAATCATGATACACTCACATATCGATCCCTTTGCTATGCGATACCAGTCAAGCTCAAGGAAAGATGTGCACCACCCTTTTATGGATAGCTCGACCATTTCATTCGAAAGTGTGATGGATACAAACCATGACTAACTACTTGGTCACATTAGCATGACCGTGCGTTTTCCCTATCCACCACATGAGGGCACAGAGGTATCTCTCCCGTTAACTAGGAGGGGAAAATTTCATCTCGATCATCACACCCCTGGCTATGTATCATGGCATACCCAGTAGTCACCTTTATAACTATTATGTTATAGTGTATCGTTTGATGACACCAAAGCATACGAGTCAACATGCTGGGCATCTATGACAATCTCAGGTCTAATGATCATATAGGCGTACCACTCAAGACTATACGTTAACTGCACTATAAGAGATAACAACTCACAATGTCTCGAAATGGGTATGTCCAACTACCCATGTTCTCTAACATTTGTTCACATTATTGATTCGATATATTCATATCTATGCTATGTGAAACATTAACATCAACCAATACATGTGCTGATCAAATCATCACGGCACCTTATAATGATATAGATCAGGGACCCGTTTAGAATAATATTACTTAACAATGTGTTTCACAATCAAGTTGTACCCAATGGACAAAGCCATATCATTTATTCAGGAAACCAATAAACAATGTTATCATAATCACATGAATAAAAACTTATTACAATCATCAGCATGATTGATCTAGGGCATATTCCCTTCGGTTTGAACATTTACTTTGAACTCTAACTTTACCCTTTGTATGATTTTCCTTTTTACTATACTTCATATGTGCACTAACATATTTTAAAATGTAGGATGGCACGACAATAGTTCAGGAGGAGCAGCTCATAGGGGGAGGGTGATGGCGAGGAGGGCGCACCTGGGTCTGGCCAAGAGGATGAAGGAAATATGCCCTAGATCAATTATACGAGATGATTGCAATACATCTTTCTTTATGTACTTTTTGATAACTTCGATTATTGGTTACATGAATAAATGTCATTACTTTGTTTATCAAGTATGACTTTATTGTGAAACACAATTGTCAATGTGACATTATTTTAAATAATCTCTGATCCATATTATTACAAGGAGCGGTAATGATCTGATTAACACATGTATTGATTGATGTGTTTCACTTACCGTACATATAGAGATAATGTGGACGCATATTATAGAACATGGATAGTTGGATTGATCTACTCCGAGACATTGCTGAGATTGTTATTTTAGGGCCTTGTTTGTTTCAGCTTAAAGTTGTTGAAAGCATTAATCTGAAAAAGTCCCCTCAAAAGACGTTTTGAAGACTTCAAAAAATTATTAAATTTTTTTTTACGAACTCTTAGAACAACTATTTAAAATCCCACAAAAATGATTGCAAATACTACATCATTTGTCTTATAAAAAATAATAAATTTTCATTTAATTTAATTTAAGTCGAAACAAATAAGGCCTAAAAGTGCCAATGTGATTAATGGTTAATCAGAACTCATATCCATTACATTGACACAATGGCAAACATCTTGCATTGTGTTTGACTGGTGTCGTGCGACAAAAGGATCGGTACATTAGTGTATCAAGGTTCAGCCGATTAGAATCATTCTATGCATTCGGGGGTTAATATGTGCTGCTAGGTACCTCTATTGATTTGTGTTGGTGATTGATAAGCGGCCCATCCTAAGACGGGCCTTGGGCTGATTCCGTACTGGCCCACCACACGAGCAGAAGGTCCAAAAGGCTACCCCTGGCCGTACCAAAAAAGCGTCTAGCCCGCCAGGGTCTTCCCCGGACTTGACCAAGTCAAACCACGCCCCCAGTGGCGTTACGCACCTTCCCGGGCTATCCTTAGCCCAGGAGAGGGTCCCGCGGATGGTCCGCCTTTCCGTGGGCAGGTGGCGACAACTGTCATGTCCCACCCCGCTTTCCCCGGCGTTGACCGGGAAGAACTGTGCATCCCTGCGGGTCCGCAGCCCGGGGAGAAGCACGCGGGCAGCTCGGTTTTTTCGTTTACCCCCTTTGGCAGGCGACGAATGGTTGTTACGCTACGCGACGCCCCCAACGGGTGGCATGAGGTTGGCTCGGTCCAGTCAATGCTATATTGGGGATAAAGGGAATGTGCTTTCTCCCTAAAGAAGGTTTCTCCCCCATATCGGCATTCCAAGACAAACACGTGTCTAGTACTAACCTGACCAGCTTCTCCCTGCAGGCTTGAGACCAGACAAAGTCCTGGAATGAGACAAGCACATCGCCACTAAAGCAAGAACGGGCGCGGCCCGCCGCATCAGCTCCGGGCGACCCGCCGCATCAGCTCCGGGCGACCCGCCGCGCCTATAAAAGGAGGATCCCTAGACATTCGAGGGGATCCGGTTCCATCAAGCAATCACCCAAGCAACACACGCGTCCAAAGCTTCCTTAGCAGTAGCCCTAGTCCTTAGTCACCATCTTTGTAAGCTCTGGATTGGTGCCTTCAAGCCCGATCCTGGCACCTCTTGTACCGTTTTCCACCATATAATTAACAAGAGCTGGAGTAGAGCTATTATCCGGCAGTGGGGGCTCGAAACAGGGTAAATCGTTTGTGTTTTCGTGGTTTGTATTCTTTTCTTCATTCTTCTCCCCTCTTTTCTTTTCTTCCTTCACCATACGACGGATCTGTACCCGGATCGCCAAATCGCACCAGGCACTGTCCGGGAAGACCGCGCGGCCTGAGCCCCTGTGAGCTCGGCCGTCGCCCCGGGCTGGCTGAGAAGGGTTGTCGTTGGGCCTCACACCAACTACAAATTCGTCTGCCGGTCCGTGGACCCGCTGCTCTTCAAGAGCACGTCTCCCAGACACCGATAATTTGTATATTGGAAAACGGGTTTCCGGGTCTACAACTGAGTTGTGCATTAACCTAACGAGTCACACACTTAACAGGTTAGAACATGTCTAATGGATTTATCTGTTAGTGGGTTTCACACGCGGATATGGATCCACGTAGGGATTAGAGTCCTAACGGACTGCTAACATAGAATCCTCTTAGCACGTCTATATAAAGAAGAGGCCAGGGGCGGCGCGGCTATGCTAATCAGTCCACCCTGAGCCCGAGCCGCCGCGCCCCTCCCACTCTCGAGGAAACCCTAGCCATGTGACGAGGTGCTAGCACACTATGCATGGCGTTTCACCCCTAGCGCAGCTGCTCCCGCAGATGATCGGTGATTATTTCATTGATCCGATGTTGGGTATTATAAGGCACACTACTAGGTAAACACACCAAAATCTCAGCACAAGAGGCACAAATGAAGTGGACGACACCACGTACCTCCTCTTCTTTTATACCCCATGCGCTTTAGGCATTGTGATATTTCGTGAGAAATTGCCGATATACTTAGATGTCTTATGGATGGCTAAGAATAAAGACATCTTAACTAACCAAACCATAGAAATATGCTCTTCATATCTCACTCTTGTACATGCTCACTTGAGCCCACACAAAGATGCAGCCAGTTCAACCCAATTCTGACGTGCTTGCGTTTCACCTGCCGCATCTCGGTCCCACTTGCTAGCCACGGTTCATCTTGTACACCATCTTTGAGACCCAAAGTTCTAGTATAATCGTCTCACACAACCTTATCGCCGTCCTAGACACCGGAACCTGCAGTTCGCGTCCACGGTCTGCTGACAACAATAGTCCACATAGACCTATATCTATTCAAAACGTAAACTTACCTTGATATATAGGTGAGCTGTCATCTTAACAGTCCGGGCCTACAAACCCTAACGTATGTACGGGCCAACCCAATATCGGCAGTTGAGGACGCGCTGTGGGGAAACCGACTCGCGTGACATGTTCGCTCGGAATGCCAAATAAATATGTTCCACGGCTGGAATTTAGCGAGGCGTGTGGCCCCAAAGCCGAGGGGGCTCGTGAATCACATCGCGCTTGCTTGCATTGTTTTGTTCTAGAAATTAACGGCAGCGTGCCGAGTGAGACGAGTCCAATACCGATACTTGCCAGTGGCCCACATGGCCGGTTCGTGCGTGCCGCTGTCACGTCCACGTACCCGCGCGCCCACATGCTAGCTCGGTACGACTCACCCAGCCAGCCAGCACCCGAGACACCTAGCTAGTGCACTCCATCATCGGGCAGCAAAGAGACGTGCTAAGGTCGTGGTGGTTGCATCTACGTGCGACCCATTCCATTGGCATCCCCGGCTGCTGCGTGCACGGCGGCGCACCGGAAAACCATCTACTCTCTCTCCGGAAAACCATCTACTCTCTCTCTCTCCCCCCGGCTCTAAGCAGCCTCTTTTTTCATCTCTCCTGCTGCTGCTCCATGGGAAAATTGATCGTATGCCTTGGAGCCGGGATTTAACATTTGTCTTTGGTTTGATTATGGGACTGTCTATTGCATAGTCGTCTGTTTTTTTTTTAACTTTCAGTCGATTTTCTGGACCGTTGGATTGAGATCCAACGGCCCAGATCAACCCGTGCCTTGGATCGAGGGTTTCACTTTGTATTTTAAGTGACATTAATTCAATCAGACAAGATCGTGTATTTTCTAATAGCTACTTATCTTTTGGACGCAGAGCGAAAGTACCATGATTGATTTTTTTTACAAAGTAACAATTTTTTAATCTACAATTCCGATGATAATAATAATTATTGTTATTTATATGACAACATAGTGAAAGCGGACATGGGATATACATTACCACATAGAAACGAAGCGGATACGGATATCCATACAAAATATAAGATGGATAACTTTAACAAATAATGGCAAGTGGCAACAACCTAATTATCCAAAGGCTAAAGTATAGCATCGTATCATCCAAACATCCAGATTTCGATCGATGGTAAAGCTCCGACGGATAGTTTAATTTTTGAATATTAATTATCATCCGTCCAACTAATCGAAAAGGTAGAGTGCAGGAAAACTTTGTATAACTCTGCAAATTTGTCATTTCCCAAAAGGAAGAAAAAAAAAGAAGACGTGAGATTGTGAGAAGGGAACCACCGGCTATGGTACACGCACGCAAGCCCCTTCCCTATGCAGAGTGAGCTAGCGTAGCTTCGCCTTGGCCTCTCCCGCTCTGTCTCGCCTCTTTGTTTTACACTGCCCCAATCAATCGTTGCGACGTTGCCCCCATCCACTCCACACACACACACACGCACACACCCCTGCTTCTTTGCTCCTCTCGGCCCCCTCCGATCAAGCCAATGGCGTCTCCCGTCTCCCACTCCCATGCTGCTGCGTCCGTCGCCGCCCTACACTCCCTCCCGGCCGCCGTCGGGGTCAGCCCGGCGGGCCGCCGTGTCGGGCGGCTCGCCCGCTTCGGCCGCCGCGCGAGCTCCGTGGAGGCTGCGGTGTCTGTGGCGGTGGAGAAGAGGAAGGCCAGGGAGGAGGACGTTGCTGAAGAGGTGGCGGCGGAGGAGGGGGAGGGTGGAGGCCTAGAGGCTCTTTATGACGACGGGTTCGGGGGCATCACCGTCAGGGACTACTTCGCAGCGGCGAGGGCCTTGTCGCGGCACGACGGCGGGCCGCCGCGGTGGTTCTGCCCCGTCGAGTCCGGCCGCCCGGCGGTGGACAGGGCGCCCCTGCTGCTCTTCTTGCCAGGTTAATTGGCCCCAATTGCTTCGCATTACTGTCCAAATAAAAAATGAGGGAAAAATACAAGAGAAAAACAAGATCGTAGCGGATATCATTTGCTGATGAAATGATTGACAAAAAAAACAGCATATTTGCAGCATGTAGATGAGTAAGTAGGCCGTAATTTGGAGGAGGAATGAGTATTCATACTATGTGTTCTGACGCTGCTCCTTGAATTGACTGCGCTGCAGGAACCGATGGTGTTGGCATGGGGCTCATTCTGCACCACAAGTCGTTGGGCAAGTGCGTCTCGTCTTCTTGACATATCTGCAATCTTGCTTTCCCAACTTTCTAGTTGTCCTTCCTGCTAATCCAGATGCAACTTTCTAATACCGATTGCCCGATTGCGCCCACCTTTATTTTGCTATGTTAATGTACGAGAATATGCCATAACGTGTTGTGACCCTATTTTGTGAAGTACCAAAGTCATTATTGCAAGTCAGAAAAGAAAGACTGATTTCGTTTTCTTTATATTTTGTCCAAAGACTTGTACTTGACACCGTGTGGTCATTATCTACGAAGTCATTTTTGAAAAAAAAAAAAACAGAGAGACTATATGCTAGTCCGGTAGTGTTTCTTATTCTTGACGTTGATGTGTTTTGTACGTCAGTTTTTTTTCTTACATGAGCACAGTCAAAACAGTAAAAGTGAGACTATATGCTAGTCAATTTTTTTATTCTTGACTATACATTTTTCATGTAAGAAAAAAACTGACGTACTTTTTGCTCATGTAAGAAAAAACCACCTTTCCCATACTTTTTCTGGCTATACATCTGCCATCTACTGCCCAATTAATAAAGCTCACAAGTATATATAGCGATAAAAATAGTACATAAGATTAAAGGAATAAGTCTACTTAGCCCCCTGAACTATATGGGTGCGGAGACTCTAGTCCCCACGTGTAAAACTATATAAATGGACACCTGAGTTACGCTTAGTGCTGCAAATAACCCTCCAAAAGCGGTTTTGCCACCGTGGCAGCCGAGTTGGAGAGGTATCACCACATAAGGTACACACATGGCGTTTTCTTTTTATAAAAATTAATTTTAATACTTGATCCTATATGTCATACTCGATACACTATATTCTTCTTCATCTATCTTGTCTCTTCCCCTTCTATGTTCCCCTGCTTCCCCTCTCATCCTATACCCCCAACAACCTCCCTCCTCCCTCGGATCCTCCGGCTAGCCACCCTCCTTCGCCTGGTGCTGCTTGGCGGCACCTGAAAGGCGGTGCTTGGAGGCATCGGCGAGCGCGTCGGCGTCGGCGCTGAGGGGGAGGCGGTGCTTGGGCTGCTTGTCAGAGGCGGACTTGCGCTTCTTCCCGGCCATAGCGGATGGAAGGAGAGGGCTGCTGCTCGGGTGGGTGGAGGGCTAGAGACCGGAGGGGATTAGTGGAGAAGGGAGACAAGGCGGGGTCAGCCGCGTGCGCCGCTGGGGTGGGTGGAAGCCGGACATCGGAGGGGAGAAGGAGGCGGCGGCGCAGCGCCAGCAACCCTAGCAGGAGAGAGATAGAGGATGGAGGAGGAAGAAGGCATAGGGAGGAAGGAGAATATGTGACTCACATGTGGACCCCGCACCTAAAATATATTATTTTATAAAAGAAAATGTCATGTGTTTACTCTATGTGGCAATACCTCTCCACACGGGCTGCCACGGTGGCAAAACTATTTTGAAAACCGCTTTCAGGGGATTATTTGCACCACTAAACGTACTTCAGGGGTCCACTTAGATGGTTTTGCATATGGGGGAATAGAGTCTCTGCACCACTATAGATTAGGAGGTTAGGTAGACTTTTTCCTAGATTAAATGTGGTTTTTACTTGTGCTATACTTTTGCTCCTTTTTAGACGCCCCACTAATTTAGGGACCAAGCGCTTGCTAGGTGGGTGAAAGGTGCCGTCTAGCACCCAACCCACCTGGGTGGCCACCTCCCTCTTAGGTGAATGCCAGCGCTGCTCGCCTTTTTTTAAAAAAAGATGCCACCTCTCAGAGTAACCTGTTGAATCTCCAGTTCATGCATAATCTTAACTCTTTCCCTCCCTTTTGAATTTGCAGGGTGTTTGAGGTTCGTTGCCTCCATATACCAGTAAATGATCGCACACTATTTGAAGGTACAAAGATCCTTATTCATCTAGGCTGCACCGTTATTCTCTAGGTAGGTAATTATTCACAGAACATCTAACAAAAAAAAATCAGAATATAGAGATGTAATTACCAGACACATATATATTATAGGGGTTCTGTATTATCCATTTCCAGTCAGAGTTATCTGCAAAATGTATTTGATAGTTAAAGATAATTATAGAGAAGTATCCTCGATGTTTTTTCCTAATATGCATAAATATAAATGCTTGCAGGACTATTACAAATAGTTGAACAATCCGTCAAATATGAGCACGATATGTCACCAAACAGACCAATATATGTTGTCGGGGATTCATTTGGTGGATGCTTGGCTCTTGCGTTGGCAGCTCGTAATCCACAGATTGACTTGGTTCTTGTGCTAGTAAATCCAGGCAGGCGAAATCTTCTAAGTGAAATTAAGATTTGAAAACATTTGTTTCGTGAAGCTTTGTTTTGCAATGCTATAAATTAACCTCTCTCGCTCTCTGCAGCAACATCATTTGGAAGGACTCCATTGCAGCCAATACTGCCTCTTTTGGAATCAATGCCAAGTGACCTTCATGTCACAATTCCTTATCTTCTCAGTTTTGTCATGGGTACCTCTTCCTAGCTTGTTCATTGTACCACAGTTTAGTTATCATGTGCATTTCTATCCATTTGGGCATTTGTTTAAACAAGTATTCTTCTTTTTTTTTTTCATGTTATTTTTGTATGAACTGAAGAACTTAAGCAACATGATCTTAACTTCTACCTATTCTTTTGTAATAAAATAAATCCTAATTCTTCAGGGAGAATTTTTCCAATATTCTTTTACAATTAAAATTCAATTCTAGTTCAACATTTTTATAATCATCTAAGGATGAGCAATGAACAGGTGACCCTCTAAAGATGGCTATGGTTGGTGTTGAGAACAACCTTTCTCCTCCCGAAACTCTGCAGAAATTATCAGATAGTCTCACTTCAATGCTGCCTTTGCTTTCAGTATGTTATATAACTTCTTTCCCTTTTTCCCCTATCTACCTTTTTTATGTAAACAACTATGCAGACATGTATAGTGTTAAAAAAAAATGATTTTAAAGCAACAGATATAAACTTCCGAATATTTAGTCTACCAGTCATAGGATGTTTCGATAAATCTAAATAAATTTTTTTAAAACTTTTCTTAAAAAACTTGATATGAGAAATACTAATTTTGACCTTTCGTAAAAATATATATTGCAATTATTTGTTGTTAAAAGATGGAACAAGTTTGCATTTCACTCTTTTTAGCTGACCTTATTATGTTATTTCTTCAAGGTTTTATTCTTTTTATTCATCAGGAATTGGCAGATATCATACCAAGGGATACACTTTTGTGGAAGCTCAAGCTTCTAACATCAGGAGCAGCTTACACCAACTCTCGTCTTCATGCTGTACAAGCTGAAGTTTTACTTCTTGCCAGGTATATTGCTATAAGTAACATTGCTGCTTATATTCATTGATTCTGTAGTCTGTTGAACTTCTTAGTATACTCTTGTTTGATCTCATACTGTAAATATGCCTTTATGCGCAGTGGCAATGACAATCTTCTGCCGAGTGGAGAAGAAGCGGATCGGCTCTTTAAGGCACTGAAAAACTGCAGAGTTAGATACTTCAAGGACAACGGCCATACACTCCTCTTGGTGCGTATGCGTATCAATCACACTAGCAATTATTCTATGTCTTTGAACCACTCTATTGTTATCATCTTGTTATAAATTTATGCCAATGAGTGTATTATTTAGTAGTGCAATTCTGAACTTCATATTATTGTTGCTCAGGAGGATGGTGTCAATTTATTGTCTGTCATAAAAGGAGCAAACATGTATCGCCATGGCAGACAGCGGGACTTTGTGGCCGATTACCTCCCCCCTACATTAAACGAATTCAAGAAAACATTTGATGAAGACCACAAGTATGAATTCAGATTCTGAAAGTTACATTCTATTTTTGTATATTTTCTGGATAGGTAGGTGACTTAGCGAGTGGCAAACTTGAACTTCTGCAGGCTGTTTCACCTTGCACTGAGTCCAGTGATGATGTCTACTCTGAAGAACGGAAAAATCGTCCGTGGCCTTGCTGGTGTTCCTGATCGAGGTCCTGTTTTATTTGTGGGTTATCATTCACTCATGGGGATCGAGTTGAGTCCATTGTATGAAGAATTCTTGAGGGAGAAGAAAACAATCGTCCGTGGTATGGCTCATCCAGTGCTGTTTGCTGGAAATTATGAGACTTCACGGCAGGAGTCATCTCGGTTTGATACAGTTTCAATGTATGGTGGATTACCAGTCACTCCGATCAATATGTATAGGTTATGTGAGAGGAATGAATTTGTTCTCCTCTATCCTGGTGGTGTTCGGGAAGCTCTACATAGGAAGGTGTGATTGACCTCTTTTTGTCCAGTAAACTCTACATATGATATCTGACATATGATCCTTTGCTCAAAAAAAAAAAATGATATCTGACATTCAGTCTTCTGGATAAGAGTATTGCTGTATTTCCCACTGTGATAAATGGATTGAATTTCGCAGGGCGAAGAATACAAGTTGTTTTGGCCAGATCAACCAGAATTTGTGAGAATGGCGGCACGCTTTGGTGTCACTGTTGTACCGTTTGGGTGTGTAGGAGAAGATGACGTTCTAGAGGTAAATTTGCATGGATTCTTCTTTAGAATAAATTTGAAAACGCCAATCATAAAACTTCCATTATGCATACTTGATAGTACCATAAAAATTGGCAACTTGTAAATAAGGTACTATCAACAAATGGCAAATAGTTGTGACCGAGGGAACATGTGATGATCGATTATTGACTTTTGTGGTCTTTAAAGGTCAAACGGTCCATTTGATAGACATGAAAGCATGGCTAGTTCAGCCGTTTGTATTCCTTGTTTTTTTTGCTTAATAAGGCACACACAACTTATTGACTGGTAAAGGTCATGTGTGATGATAAACATTTTTATAATTATGGATTTGCATCATGCTTTTTTATGACAAGTGTGCTTATGCCTTTTTTCTGCAGTTAGTTTTGGATTACAATGAGCAAAAGAATATTCCCTACCTTCGGGAATGGATAGACTCAATCAACAAAGAGGCTAAAAGAGTGAGGTCAGACTTGTACCCATTTTCTTTCACGAACAATTAATATTCACACAGTTACTCGCTCAACTCAAGTTTCCTTCATATATATGGTGTGCAGGGACAGCATCAAAGGAGAGGATGGGAATCAGGATCTGTACTTACCTGCTCTTCTCCCTAAAGTACCTGGTCGATTCTACTACCTTTTTGGCCAACCCATCGAAATGAAAGGAATGGAAAATGTTCTGAGAGATAGGAAGAGCGCAAACAAAATGTATCTACATATTAAATCGGAAGTGGAGAACATGATGTCATATCTGAAGAGGAAGAGGGAGGAAGACCCGTACAGGAGTATAGCTCAGCGCACTCTGTACCAAGCAACATGGGGTATTTCTGCTCAAGTCCCAACTTTTGAACCATGAAGATTAGGTGCAGATATATCTTTTTGATAGTCCTATTGCATTGCAAATTCTGGAGCAAACAAGGATAGAAGTCTTAAATTCTTTAACCAGCTGTAAATTGTCATGTATTCAGAAGTTACCCATTATGCTAGTGTACAGTAGAGTATATAATGTATGCAGATTACAGGAGAAATGCATCTGAATAGTTCTGTGATATGTGCATGACCAGCGTACATTACTCATGGATAATGACCGATAATTTGGCACCATAGAATTCAGGATTGAATCTCTCTCTCTCTCTCTCTCTCTCTCTCTCTTGCCAAAATGACATCACGGTGTACGGATGGTTCTATTTTTTATAACTGTACGGATGTTTCTAGCATGGTAGGTGTTGTAGCAGGGGAACACCCACCTCCTATGGAACCAAAAGAAGGCGAACCAATGCTAGGACAATGGATTAGAGGAGGTGCCAACCCGAAGGAAGCCTCGCCTCAAATGTGACGTGTATCCACCCTACTCCCTACGCTGCCATTTGGAGCCTATGATGTCGCTTCTAATATTGCATGCTGTGTATCATCCTCATGTTGTGGATTGTTCATGGGCTTAACTCATTGCCCTCCAAGATGGTTCTCCGTGACCTGATGCCCTCTACCAGAAGTAACTTGTCTGCCTCTAGGAAACCAAGTTGTATTTCATCGACACGTCAGTGGTGACCGAGTGCTTGAGGCCAAGGTTCTCCTCTTTCTGCAACCTCCCTACCGAAGGAACCAAGGGAGGCATTCTTCTTCTTGCCTTTGATGATCACTTCGATGTTTCAAAGTCCTCCCTCACCCAGTTCTTAGTTGTCCCTCCGATAGATCTGGCGGGACCTCTTGGATCATCTCAGGGGTTTATGGCCCTCAGAGCATAGATCTCAAGCTCCAATTCCTCCAGGAGCTCCATGATATCTACCAGGCCGACCAAATCCTAAGTCGGTAGTCTTCAGAGATTTCAACTTGACCTACTAGCTAGCAAATAAGAACAACACGCGCGTCAACCGCAACCTCATGATAGCCTTCCAACAAACCCTTGACCACGTCAACCTAAAAAAAAATCAGCCTCTCGAGCCGCAAGTTCACCTGGAGTAATGAGAGTGCCTCCCCAATCCTCACAAGGATAGATCATGTGTTCTGCACTTCAAACTAGGAACTTCTCTTTCCAGCTAACTTCCTGTAGGCCCTGCTGAGCCTCTTCTCAAATCACACCCCTTGCTTCTCCATAGGGACCTAAGCTCTTCCCGTCCCTCCACGATTTCCTTGCTGTGGTCGAAGAGGTTTGGACCAAGAGGTAGCTGCCATTACCCCAGCTAGATGGCTGCATATCAAACTCTCCAAAACAGCTAAGGTGCTAAAGCTCCCAGTCCAGATGGGTTTACTGCCCTCTTCTACAGGACTTGCTAGGACATAGGCAAAGAAGACATTCGTAGTTTTTAACCAGCTTCATAAGGTACACAGTTCATCCTTTGTGCTCCTAAATATTGCCGACATAATCCTCCTTCCCAAGATAGAGCAATGCGCTTCCTTGACGGACTACCTCCCCATCAACCTAATCCACAGTATCGAATTTTTTTTAAGATGCTAGCCATTCGCCTTGCCCCATTGCTAGACTCCTTGGTATCTTCCATCCAGAGCGCATTCATCAAAAGGCGTTGCATCCAAGATAGCTTCTTCTGCACGCAAAGTGTTGTGCGGGACCTTCATAGGTCCAAGATGCCCTACCTGTTCCTCAAGCTGGATATCACCAAAGCGCTCAACTCGGTACACTAGGGTTACCTACTCCATGTCGTTCAGAACATCGTCTTTGGTCCTAGGTGAAGGGAATGGATCTCCATCCTCCTCGGATCATTCACTTCCAGAGTTCTCCTTAATAACATCGTTGGCCAACCCTTTCATCACTAGCAGGGTGTCCGACAAGGGGACCCAAAATCCCCCCATGCTCTTCATCTTGGCTATAAATGCATTGCAGAAGCTCTTCAGCTTTGCATTAGAAGATGAAGTATTTTCCACCCCATTCGCCAGCCCTCCCTAACCATGCACATCTTGCTCTACATAGATGATACGACAATCTTTCTAGACCACATGGAGCCAAATGTCCTCGCGGCACAAGAGATTCTTAGCAACTTCGGCCACACCTTGACCTTGTAACCAATTTCGAAAAGAGCCCGATCTAAGCCACATGTTGCTATGGTTTGGTTTTGCCAGAGATGCTATGCTCTTCCCCGGGATCCCGCATGGAGGGAGTTCCCTTGCCTCTACCTGGGTCTTCCCTTGCACATCACAAAGCTTCAGAAGAATCATTGGGCCCCATTATTGACAAGCCCAATTCAAGACTACCCAAGTGGAAGGGTCATCTTCTCTCGAAGTGTGGCCGCCAATGCTCATCAATTCGATTCTCTTCCATACCAACCTACCACCTTACCATATTTCGCCTTTCTTAGTGGGGCAAAAAGAAGCTGGATTGCATAAGAAGATCCTTCCTGTAGCGTGCGAAAGAACTAACAAGTGGTGACCATTGCCTCATTATTTGGTCTAGTGGGGCTCGACATCACTAATCCTGATCGAGCACTTTGGTATGGCTTTGCAGCTTTGCCAGCTCTTCCACTCCCTAGAAGTCTAGCTCCAAACCTTGGGTCGGCACCTCATTGCCTTGTGACTCCTTCAACCGTGATCTCTTCTGTGCAACAACCACCATCATCTTGGGTGACGACGCCAAGGTACAAATCTGGTACGACAGCTGGCCAGAGCATGAATTCCTTAAGTCCATTGCTCTGAGCCTATACAAGCTCTCTTGCAAGAAGAATCGCTCAATTGCGTCAAATTCACGTTGTGCAACATCTCCGGTAGTACCTCACCCTCTGGGCTAAAATCCAGACTGTTCACCTCCACCCGAGTGGTCTGGATGACATCATCTGGAGCCGTATGGCCTCATGCGTCTACTCCAAGTCTACCTACAACATACAATTTGCTGGGAGTTTCACATGAACGCAAAGCTCATTTAGAAGGCTAGCACAGAGTAGACATGCAAATTCTTCACCTGGACCCTGACCCTGACCCTGACCCTGAACAAGCTAAATACAACTGATATCCTTGCGAGGAAAGGATGGCCCCACAACCCAACTTACAACCTCTACAACAGCCATCCACCTTTTCTTACTCTTGTTCTACTCCTATGAGGTCTGGCTCCGTTTGCTCCCAACATTTGGGTTAGGGAGTTGCTCGGTCCCCTCCCCGCATTCCTTCCCCTGCTTTGCGGACTAGTGGCACCATATGTCATTGCTTATCCCTAAGAAAAACAAGTGTTCTTTTAACAGGTTCATCATCTACATTGTCTTAAACCTTTTGGAAGGTGTAACTAGCATTTGTTCCAAGGTATTGCCCTTCTGTTGTGTCAACCCTCAAATTTAACTTACCTTGAGAGTCGGAATCCCATGCACTAGCCCCTGGATCGGTACACTAGTGTGGAAGATCACATAGCCAATACTAGCATACATCGATTAAATCTTAATCCCTGAATATTACATGCCAAGTTACACCCTTAGGCGAATTTAGTAAGGCGATCAACAATAGCCTTATAATACAAAACATAGTTCAGAGTAATGCATCTATCTAAAATATCTACCCAAAATAATACTCCATGGCTAAGTGTCTTGCAAGCGACCGGAGCAACCATAAGACTCGTCAAGCCCACCGAAGTCATGTCCATCATCTTCATGACACCCGTACGGATCCACCTCGATCCCATCGTCTAAAAGAGTATAAGTAGGCGAGGTCAGCATCATCCAAACGCTGGCTAGTTAACACTTCTCCTAATGCACTTAGTGATTAGAAGGCTTGATTTGGGGAAAGGGTTATTTTATTTGCGTAAAGCCCGATTTAAAATGAGTTTAAATTATCCTATCTAGCATCAGATATTAGTAGACTTTATATCTCAAGGGTTTAGCCTCATACCAAATACATCCCAATCCCAACTGACCATCCTTAACTGCCCACCTCAAGGAAACCAACCTCGGACTCGATATACGGTTGACATTGTACTTCATCATACAAACTTCTCGTTGCCCCCAACATGTTCCTAAATCCATCATCCTTCCAGGATTTGGTAATCCTGTTGTGGACCACACTTGCCATAGACTGTCCGCCTCGGTCTAGGGGTTGCCAGCCCGCACTAGCCTAGCGTCATCTTGGGGAAGTGTGGCCTCCATGACATCCGGTGACGACCAATCCCGGTCCCTATCGAGAGTGGTCCTAGAGGGCCTCCACAGAGCGCTCGCAACTGGCAATCCAAATCCATACTCCGTGCGATGGCCACACGTTGTGTTGGAACCATCATCCAGATGGCAGCGATCTCCCCGCTACGCGTGTCCTTCCACGCTCCTCCTGGGTAAGCCCTGGCTAAACCCAACACAGGCACCTCGTGCCTTAACCATCCATCCGGAGGTCATCCATGGGCCAACTCTCCAACCAATCCAACCATCTAGACTCCACCTCATTATCTCATGACATTTCCACACACGAGCTATTCCGATCGACAGACCAAACTGGATCGACACACCACATAGCTATACCCACAACAACATCCAGCCCATCATGCATCTATTAGCCCTAACTATCACATGTCATAACATTTTAATGAAAGAATGAATGACTGGTGAATATCGGTTCACTGTTCCGTAGCTAGTTGCCAGAAAATTTGTTTAATCCTAAGCAAGTCTAAACAGGTTTTACCCGTTAGGTAGGGTTAAAATTGTTACCAAACTATACTTAGGCTAACAAGGGTTGTGACAATCAAAGCAGTCATAAAGGCCAAAATAATACAAGGACATACATGTATAAGTATAACATGATTAACAATTAGGCAAGTTAATAAGCATGCATTTTTAATAATAAACAATATAGTTTGGGGAAAAACTGGGTAATGATGTAACATCCCAAATTTTAAAACCAATTTGGCACGTTAATAATTTCCTAAACTGCATAATTTTAAAATCGCAAAATAATCATGTCATATTGCATCATGGCATTATCATTGCATGCATTGCATTTCAATTGGAAAAAAAATTGATTTAAACCTTTTTCAAAACATACACCCTTATTGAAAAATTCAATAATTTGTTCAATGCATTCATTATATTTCATTCAAGCCAGATCTCTTATTTAATTATTTTGTAATGTTGGGAAAACAAAATTAATATTTTCCTAAAAGTATTATTATGTTTAAAAGGGTTTTGGGAAATAAAAGTTCAAATGGAAATCAGAAAAATCAAAAAGAGTTTTTGTCTCCTCCTTGGCCCAGAGCTGGCCCATTCTCCTCCCTCTCCTCTCTCTCCTCCCCTCCTCTTTTTCCCCGGTTGGGCCGAGGCCGCAGACGGCCCACTCCATCTCTCCTTCACCCGCTCCTCTCTACTGGGCCGCGATTGTCGCGCCGGCCCAGTCCGCTGCTGCCTCTGGCTCAGCGCATCGCTGCGGTGTCGCCGCCATGTGGGCCCACCTTGTCAGCCCTCTCCTTCTTTCTCCCCTGTTTCTTCCTCCTCTGGTCGCCGGTCACCGCCGCTGTTCCCCCTCTCTCTAGAGACCGCGCTGGCTCGCTCTCCCACGCGATCGTTCGTCCCGATCCTTCCCTCTACCCTCTTTACTCCCTCTGCCTCTCGGGTCTTGTCATCGGTCATCTCAACTCGGTGCCACCGTATCCAAGAGCGATACCGTCGCCTCCGGCCGGACTGGGCACCGGCGATTGCCACCTCGCGCGCCGTATTAAAGCGCCGGGTGAAGCGTGCCTATAAAAGGGTCTCTGCTGCCCTCTTTTCCTTGTTTCACGCCGCTGCAGTGTCATTTGCCGAGCCGGAGTCCGTACCGTTGTCACCGCCGTGGTCTCGCCGCCTGGACATCTTGTCCGTCCCGGTGAGCTCACCAATCGATTTCTCTTTCTCCGTTGTTGCTTGCGACCGAAGGAGTCGAGCCTTGCGTCCCGTATTTCGCCGGTGTCGCGGACACTGTAAGGTTCCGCCGCCGTGATCAGTCGCGCCGCCACCTCCGTTCATTTCCGGCGTTACCGAGGCCACTGTTGTGTTCGCCTTGCCCGCTTTTAGCTTCGCACGCAAGCAATTGAGCCCCGGCTGCCGGAGTTGTCGCCGCCGTCGGCAGCGCCGCCGCCGGGACTGCCTCCTCTGTTTTTTGCCCTTTCGCCTCTGCGAGTCGCCGACATGTGGGACCAGAGGGAGGCCCACCTGTCAGCTCGCTTCGCCGCTCTCGCCGCGCGGTGCCGCGGCTGCGCCTCGCTATTGGGCCGCTCGGCCGAGTCGGCCCAGCTCAGAGAGGTCCCCGTTCCTTTTAAATTATTTTGCAGTTTCTATTTAGCTATTTTGTTAGATAGCTTTAGCATTTATTAAAATTATATGTTGAGCTATAAATATTATGCAAAAACTAGTGGAAATATTTTACTGGTTTCTGGACTTAAGAAAATAATATATATGCATGTCATACATATAGAATTCATTTTTGGTTAATTAGATAAGCTCTAGGTGCATCATTTCATGTGCATAGACCATTGTTATAATCTTTTCTTCCAAATAAAAATGTCTGGAAAATGGGGTTCAGCATTATTTCTAAACAGCAGGTCATGAAATGTTTCTTATCAGTGTTGTATTGTTTTGCATATGCGTGTGCGCGTTTAGAAGGTCAAGCTCCCGAAGACCCGATCGTCGACGTCCCCTTCGCTTTCCCCGGAGCCGACCAAGGCAAGTCCCCCTTTGAACATATCGTGAAGCCATTTTCGGTTATTTAGAAAATATTTATTAGACTTGAAAATATGCATGCTAGTTGAAAAGATGAATGCCGTATCTGCTAGAATTAGTTATTATGCCAAATAGAAAAGGTAAGAGATATGTTAGGATTAAACATAAGGCTAAATTATAAATTGTTCTTATTTAATTACTCTGTTGTGGTAGGATAAATGCTTAAAAATCTTTTATGCGAAGGATTCAATCATTTGTGTGGAATGAGAATATTGTTGAGAAATGTTTGGGAAAGGGTGATTTAAAGATAGCGCATCAAGGGTGATGCTTAGCAGGAAATCATTTTCCTCTTACCCCAAAATCTTTCCGACTAGGGAGATATTGTGTCAGTTGGTGCGGTATGGCACCGGGTTTTGAGAACTGGGCTAAAGTATAAACTCTCCTTAGTCTAAGGACTGCTCATCCTATGACCCTATGAACGGAGCCATTACAGTACGACCTCGAGCCCCGGTATGGGACGGGCCCGATCGTTGGCCCTCGTGGTTGATGGTCTTGTGGCGAAACATCGTCTGGGTGCGTAGCCTCTCGAGGGTAAGGCGTACCCACTCTGCAGAGTTAAAACTGTCATGATAGCCGTGCTCGCGGTTATGAGCGTGCGAAGGGACTGATTATATGGTAGATTCTTCATTTAAAAACCATTTTTGAAAAAGGGTTTTTGAGAAAGGATTTGAGTTGAGTAAAGGATTTGAGAAAGGTTTTTGAGAAGGATTTAACGTGAGCTGGCAGCCACCGGTGATATTCCGAAATGGGCGACGGCCTATCGGAAAGTGTCGTGCGGAATGGACCTAGCCGGTTTGAGAAAAGAAAAGAAGAAAGAATTTTGTTCTCGCTATGGCACTAAGGCCAAGTGGCGAAAACCATTTGAGAAGCGCCCAAAGAAAATATTGAGAATCATTGTTTCTAAAATTGTTTTGTCAAAACTAGGCTAATAAAGGCATTTCCGTAAAAGATCCCAAGCTTTCCTTGTACTAAAACCGCATTCGCATAATTCCGAACTTGCGAGTACAATTTGTACTCACCCTCCTTTTCTCCTCCCCCTTTTCAATCTTCAGCAGCCGGTCCATCTGAGTATGGCCCGCCTTCCGAGGAGGAGGACCCGGATTACGTCGAGGAGGCGTTTTCTGATGAAGAGTTTGAAGACTAGGGCTGCGCGTTCCTACAGCCTCGTGCCTGTGGGATGGTTAAGTATATAGATGTTGTATTAGGCTTGTATACCCGGGTACTCTGAAGTGCGGCCTGCGAGCCGTTGTATGTGTTTGTACTGGACTATGTTCCCGTTTGTAATATTATCGTTGGCACTGTTTCGTTTCTGTATTTCTGTGTGTACTAGCCATGATCCTTGGGACTAGTACGGGTTTACGCAGGTGGAATCCGATATTGTAAATCGGGTGCCGACAAATGATCATGATAATAGCGATGTTAATCCTTAGTAGGGAAAGTTGCAATCTCTCCCTAGTACGGGTAAACATCTAAAGAGTAAGTGTTAATTCGCCTTACTCAGGTGGAAGGTTTTCCTTCGCGTCAATAAACCTTCCCTCGGGATCGCCTACATCTAATCACACATATAATCCAACAATTACTCAATGGTGCAAAACGGAAACAGTATGCATGCACGTGACCCAGGTCCCATCATCGGCACCACGATGTATAAAGTCGGATAACGATACTATTTATGTATGAATAACCCATACTATTATTACATAATAACCTAGCTAGATCCCCAAAATACGATTTCGTACGATATAGTAGTAATCGAGTGGTTAGGATTTTAAAGCGACATATGATGACGGCACGTCGTACAGAGTTAAGTTTATCGGTGTTGGCATTTTCTAAGTTTCCCTACATATATAGTGTAACTCCAAGTTATAAGATATATTAATGCATTTTCTAAAGTCAGCCCTGTTTTACTTAATAAAGAATTTATTTAAATTTGTTGGTGTTTGGCAAATTTATTTACTAATAAATATAATTGGGCAAGAATAGTGTTTTATAGTTTTGTCTAATTTATAATGCTCTTGAAACCTTATTCTAATTTCTCATGATTTTTATAAGGTCAGACTCATTATTTATGATAAATAAAGCTACCCTAATTATAGTTTAAGCATTTTCTATATGGGTAATCTACTTATTTCTAATAAAGAGTATCTATGAATAATCACAGTGGTTGATTGCATATTTTTTATTAAATCCAGAACAATCCTAACTATTTATCTAAATGTTTCTAGAATTTTTGGGAGCCTCTAGCTATTTTTAATAAATCCATAACTATTTCTGCATTTAAGTAATTGGTTAAATCGATGAAAAATTTTTAAATAACTTCGGGCTGAGCTAGCGAACGATGCCGACCCAATATGGAATCGGCCCACGGCCCATGCGCGTGCGAGCCAGCGCCAGCGGGGCCGAAAACATCGAAGGCGTATTTCGTGGAGATGCCAACGCACGGGCCAGCGCCGCACCCAAGGGCGAGTCCACTTAATCTGCCCGGTGGGCCATGGGCCCACTAGCAGCGACACAGAAGCTTTCGCTTTAACCCAACGCGCGCGAAGGGTTTTCCTGGCATGTGGGGCCCGCCCGTCAGCGACTGGTTCAACACGTGACTACATGGATCCAACGACCCTCCGTCATCGTAACCTCCGACCCGTCGATGTGGCCGGCGGCGGTACGGTCCTCTACTGACCAAGAGCGTTCAAGGGCTAGCACCTACGGCTTCTAGGGGTCCTAGCGAAGCTCCCGCCGAGGCCGGAGGCGGCCGGACACGGCGACACGGCTTGTGGCGGTGGGACCGAGAGCTCCCCGGAGTTGTCTAGCCTCGGATCGGATCTACAGGTTTTAAAAATGAACGGAGAGCTAAAGGAGGTATCGACGGTGCTCACCGAGCTCACGGCCGAGCGTGAGGTGGGGCGGAGGTGGCCGGCGGCGAAGAGCCCAACGACGGCCGAAGTAGAGGCGTCGCCGGCAGGGCTCCTCCGAACGGCTCCGCTGAAATTGAGCGGGGCGAAGAGGTTAGGGTGAGGTTTAGAAGCTCAGGACGAATGGAATTTGTCTTGGGCTCACGAATTCTAAGAGTGTCCTCGGCATCGGCACGGAGGATTTTGGTGGAAATAGGGAAACGGCACAGGCGGGGGAGGCATTCGATTTTATTGGCGCAGACGAGGGGGTACTATCCGGTGGCCCACTTGGCGCCGCGGGGATCAGAGGGTCGCGGCGATGGGACACAAGTGGCGCAGGAAGGGCCGAAGCGGCGCGCGGCGCAATGGCGAGCGGTGCGGCACGGTGATGATGGCACGAGCGGCGGTGGCAGAGGTAGACACGGCGCGCGGTGGGGCAGAGCAGGGCCGAGCCACATGGTAGAGAAAGAGAGAGAGATGGCCTACTTGGCAGCATAAATTCAAACGAATTTTGAATTTCAAGCAAAATTTTAAATTATCCCCAAATTGGGATGTTACATGGTGCGCTTGCTAGTTGGTGCCATCCGAGATGACCTCTGAGGGGGCCCTATTGTAATGTAGCCCTACGGGCTTTGCCCTGTAAATAACCTTGTACGGTTCTCTCTTCATTCTTAATAGAGCCCTTTTGCTTAAAAAATATTCGCCCAATTCGTGTCATCCAAATACTAGAGTAGGAATTATAAATTAATTCCAGTTCAAAATAGATCCAATTATATTAGACATTTCACTGATGAGGATCAAACATATATTGTTAAAGAAGGGAAAGAACAGAAGATTAAAAATGATGGCAGCCACTTCTCAGCAAGTTCCTGACTCATGACGTTTATCAAGCTGAGCATGGTTCAAAGATAATCTCAGCCTGATTCTTTCCCTTTTGCATAATTAGAACTTCATTCAACATCAAATCCTTTCTCTTGGAGTTCCTGTACAACCTCACTCCTCATCCGAAACCAGAGCTTCTCTGCTTCCTGCTCAAACTTTTTTGACTGCAATTGCTTCTGCATGCTATCAGAGTCCATGTTGGCATCAGCAAAACCTTTGGGTCCAATCGTGGTGCCTAGAGAACCTCCACTTTTTATGAACTCCTCAACCGCCTCTTCATCACCCGGATAAGGAAACTTCCTGCGCTCGTAAAGATGGGCCATTTCTTTTTCTTCCTGAAAAATATTGACGATAGCTTGTTAGAAAGGACGAACTGAGCAAGAGCAACAAACAAGCTGAAATAAGAAGCATTAGGAGAGATGGACAAAGGCTATTTGCCAGTGTTGATAAAATATATGTACCTATTGCGCTAATGGGTATTTATATTTTTACAGAGGTCATATAAATTATTTTGATGCCACGTAAATATAATTTACATCTGGACAATCCACCTCCCACAGTTTCTTTTGAAGCATACCTTTTCATGCTTGAGAGCAGAGATGGATTTAGGTCACATATCAGAAGGTGCTTATCAAATTATATCAGATGATCTATCTTTATTCCAGTAAAACCTTGGTGCTATATCAGAAAGCGCTTATCAATTTATAACAGGATCAATAGTTAGTTCAGTAAAACAGTAAAGCCTAATGAGACATACACAAAAATTGAAGACCATAGTGCTAGCCATGCATACTCAACCATTTCCACTGATTTGCCTGTCACCAAAATAACACACATTTGCAATCGATTGCTTGGCCAAAATTGCACCTACCTAGTTAAAAAGGCTAGCAAAGTTTAATTTTTTTTTACTTCAGTTCACAACTAATTGTGACATAGATCTGCAACCGCAAGGATATGGTAGAAACATACTTGTGGAATAAAGAGTCCTAAGTTTGATCGTGTCAAATCACAATAAACACTGCATTGACTAGTGCTCTTGATGGTATTGACTACTAAACCACAATGTTTCAGAGATCCAACACAGACAAAGGTGAACTTATTGTCCTGAACAGAAATGTTTCATTGAAACAGGTCACATCATTTTATTTCCAGCATTTTTGATAAAGGAACTACCGGTCTAGTTTTGTCATGAAAAACCAGATACCTTAATTTCATTAGAATATGACAGAATCCTAATCACAACACATGTTTTGTAACAAGAGTCGGACATGAATACTATTGTCATATCTTATCTATTTTTCTAAGTGATCCAATAATTCAACTTTTTAGCCATGGATTAGCTTATTTTGTCTTTTAATTTCTCTGAACCTCTTGTGCAGTGTACAGTGCATTCGTCTTTAATGGAATGGCAGGATGCTAAAAAAACGGTGATCTGATAATTAATCCAGAGAATTGATGGAGCTCGAGGCAGGGAAGAAATTCACATAAACCTGCGTCCTTTATTAATAGTGATTTGTAATTATCATGGAAATGACACTTATTTCTGTAGAAATAATATGATATACACAATTTCCTAAACATAACATGAATACTGCATTAACAAGGTTCAACGACGCCCTTAAGGTGTTTATAAGCTGGGGAAGTGAACTGAAGAATATGTCTGCTGCTCCAGTAAAAGTACACCTGTACGGTAATAAAGGAAGTACGCAGGGTGATCATGCTATCAAGCATCAACATTGTAAGACATTAATAAATAAAAAAGCTTATCCTTTCTGTTGAATATATATATATTCTTTAGTTAATAATTTGACATTCCGAACACAAGAAAAAGGGATAGGGATAGAAAAAAACACACATGCTATTAATTCGTATTGTCAAGTACACCTCTCCAACTGCTAAGAAGTCAATACACGAAGCTCAGATATTGAAAATGAATCAATGATATGCTGATGTGCAGTCTACCAAATAAGAGAGCAGCAGGGTCATCAGGTATTCAGGCCGTACCTTGGGGCGCGGCTTGAGCGTCCACCAGCCAAGCGGCGACGTCTCGTTCCACAGCCATGCGACGCCGAAGAGCGTGTAGGTGCAGAGCATGCCCTTGCCCATCTGCTTCCAGAAGTAGGCATCCTCCTTCTCGAACCCCATCCTCCTGATCCCCGCAACACATCAAGAACAGAGCAGAGACCACCATCAAGATTCAAGAAAGAACCCGTACGCAAGCCAAGGGTCTGGGCATGCCCACCTGAGGAGCCTCCGGGCTTGAGGGAAGCTGCGGAGCATCGCGCGCGCCAAGCCTGCCAGAAGAGAGAGCAAACCGTGGTGGGTGCTTTCGGTATAGCATTTCGTCAAGCAAGTGTGCGTGCGCGCGCCGGACCGGAGCGTCGGCGAATTTGAAAATTTCAGGCAGCTTACGGCCATTTTGGGATCACTCAGAAGGGCGAAAGAATGGCGCGGGAACATGTTGGAGCAAGATTGCTCACCTGCGAACTGAAGAATCCGCTACTGTTAGGGTTCGTGGGGTTTGGGGATGCACGGCCTAGGGTTAGAATGAGAAGGAGGGGTTGATTCACGAGAGATAGAGAGAGGGAAAATACCCTTCGCTACCGGGAGGTGGTTGAAGACTGCAAAGGCAGCGCGCGGCGCGAGCACGACGGAGGAAGAAACATCAGTGCTTCACTACGCCCATGTCAATGATGCTACACTTTAAAGGAGGATTTTCATCAGCGCCGTCGCAAAGCAGTCGATTTTTCGAAAAACACCTATTATTTTACATGACATTTTTTTTTCAACAATACTTCGTCCGTGCTATTCTCTGAAACTTTTTTTGGGTTTTTCCAACATATACGAGATGCAAATACGATTGAAACACACATATGACATGTGGGGCCCACATGTCATCCCCTACCTCCGACTTCGTCTTCTTCTCCCCTCCTCCGTCTACCTCCCACAACTCCGGTCTCCTTCCCGTCAAGCCCCTTCTCGGCGTGAACGGTGGCAGCGGCGGAGGCGGCCAGTGGTGAGCTCGTAGCGGAGGATGGCGGCTCGGCCCGGAGCTTCACTGGCGAGGTGGAGGGGCTGTGAGGAGCTGCACGGCGGCGGCGGCTGGCAACCCCACGAACGGCAACAGGCGATTACTTCTTCGGCGTGCTGCTTCTTCGGAGGTGGCAGGAAGAAGGTGGAGGAAGGAGGAGGAGAAAGAAGATGAGAGAATGACACTTGGGATAGGACCCAC
The DNA here is from genome assembly GCA_005191435.1 of Raddia distichophylla. NCBI lineage: Eukaryota > Viridiplantae > Streptophyta > Magnoliopsida > Poales > Poaceae > Raddia > Raddia distichophylla. The sequence continues at coordinate 206,589 of SPJY01001434.1, forward strand.
ATGTTAGAATCGTATTTTGGTTTTGTATACGTCGTAAATCTTACGAAAAGCATCACAATGATATTTGTGATACATAGTTGCAAAATAATGATATTTAAAATAATTGTAATTGTAAATTAAAAAAAAGGACTTATAGTGGCATGTACGAAAAAATGCTACTTCCTCCGCTCATAAAAGGAAGTCGCCGTTGACTTTTGGATACGCTTTTGACCATTCATTTTGTTCAAAAAAGTTATTTAAATATTATTTATTTTGTTATGATTTGGTTTATTATTAAATGTATTTTAGTATGAATTATATTTTTATATATTTGAACTAAATTTTTGAATAAGACAAATAATTAATGACGTGTTCAAAAGTTAACGATGTTTTTTTTGATATTTTCTTGTCCCAGTCCTCGTCTTCCCAACCGCGAGCACGCTAGTTGGTTGCGCCCGCCACGCCGCCCTGGCGGACCCAGGATTTTGATAAGACCCGGGCCAACCACCGACAAGTCTAGTTGCTAGATCAAAATGGTAAATGATGTTCATGGTAATGTACAATGAAAATGTTCAATCACACAGATATGGGTGAAAATGGGTAGGGTACAGGTAGGGTAGGGTCATCCCGTATCCTACCCTATTTATTTTTCCCGAGTACCGGTACGGGTAGTTAAAAACCGGGTAGGGTACGAGTAATGGGTATTAATGGATGGGTAGAAAATGGCTTTTGGGTATTATACAAACGGCTATGATACAAACAACGGGTACTTAGTAAGCAATATATATGTGAATTACCTAGAATAAAAAACATGTGATAAAAAATTTCATCTTACCTAGAATCATTGTCTTTAGAAAGAGTCCTTGGAATGAAACCATAGTTGTGAGGATATACAACTGAGGATATACAACTGATAAGTATAGAATTTGATCAACCTATCAAATTATATAGCACTATAAATAGATTATGCTTTTGTAGCAAAATAAACTCCTATGCTTGATGAGTACATGCTGAATTAGATTGTCAAATTCTACACCAGGATAAGAAAAATTTACAGGAATAGCAACATAAAGTCATACAGCCGGTCAAATTCTATAGCACAAGTATGTCAAATATGCTGTCCTTAATCAACGAGTCATCCTAAATTTTATTCCAATTTCCAAGCCCTAATCATGCAAATACACCCATTCTCAGATCTACAGCAATGCTCATCTAGTCACCTGAGGAGAGGACTGAGGAGAACCGGAGGAGGCCGGCCGGTCGGCCGGGGGGGCAGGGCGGCGGCGGGCGGCGTCGCGGCGACCTACTCCCACTGGGGTGGGCGCCGCCGCCGCGACCAGTGGGGGAGGACGGGGAGGAGGAGGCCGGGGCGGGGCAGCCGGCGTGGCGACCGGGGCCGAGGGCTGGACCGGGGCGGCGTGGGGTGGGGCGGCCGGAGGCGGCGTGGGGGGCTGGGGGCGGGAGGCGGCGTAGGGCGGCGTGGGGGCTGGGGGTCGGGGCTAGGGCGGTAGGGCCACATGTATTAGGAGGGGGTGGTCTTGCTATTGGACCACGCCCCGGGCCGCGGCCCAGGTGGCCCTGAGGGCGAGGCGGCGTGGGGGCTAGGGGCGTGAGGCGGCTTGAGGCAACGTGGAGGCTGGGAGTCGGAGCTAGGACGAGAGCCGAGACGGCGTGGGGGGCTGGGGGCTAGGGGGCGTCGGGCCAGAATTAGGAGGGGGTGGTCTTGCTATTGGACCATGCCCCGGGCCGCGGCCCAGGTGGCCCTGGCCTGGGTCCGCGCCTCGCCCGCCGCCACCTCGCCGGCCACGCCCCTCGGCCTCCTCCGCTCGCGTAGCGCCGTTACCGCCGTAGCCGTGCTGCTACAATCTCCAGTTGATGTTGTTGGGCGATGGCGGCGAGCGGGACGGCGCCGTTGTGGCGGGGCGACTGCAACGCCGTCGAAGTCGGTGGCGAGCAGCCGAGCAGGACGGCACTAGACGCCGACACCGCCGGAGTTGAGAGAGGAAAGAAGATACCTGGCGAAGAATTACCCACAAATGTTTTGGAAAAAGATTATAAATGACAAAGTATTAAGGTGGCAACAAGAGTTACGCTTTAAACTCTGTGAATCCTGGCGAATTTGGACGTAACCACGATCAGAGAGTGGCAATTATGCAATTTCCTCGATTAAGAGGTCAGTCGCACACACCCTTTGTGCCTCATCTCCGTTCTGTTATTTCAGTTACACTCCTCGTGCCTCTCTATGTCGTGGCTCCGGTTCCTTCCAAACTCTCCCCGAACCCATGACAAAGATGCTTGGGAAAGCTTCGTAGCTCACAGCAATGGCGACCCTTTCCATCCCTCTACACCCTCAGATCGCCCTCTGCCAACCGCGGCGGCGGCGACATGGCTCCTCTGTCAGCATCAGCTGCCGGTTCAAGCATGCCGGGAGGCTGCAAGCGAGCTACAGGGGGCTTGAAGCTCTGTATGATGATGGGTACCAGACGGTCAGGGACCTGGATTGCTATTACCAGGCAGTCCAAGAACTTGTTGGGAATGACAGTGGGCCTCCGCGCTGGTTCTGCCCCGTCGACGCTGGCTCGCCGATCGAGGATGCTCCGGTCATGCTGTACTTGCCAGGTGTGGTTTCCAATTCTCCATGTGTCTATGTCGCAGTGTGTACATAGATTTCTGAAATTGTTTTTTGAGCAAAGATTTCTGAAATTGTTGGTGCTGCAGTGTAATTCAGGAAGTTGATGTTTCGGATTTGAAATTTTTCAGGGGCAGATGGAATGGGGATGGGGCTATTGATGCATCACAAGGCTCTTGGAAGGTCAGATAGAGTGTTGATGTTATGAAAACAAAATTAGTAGTTTCACTTGGTTACAATTATAATGGAATCCTCTTTTAGAATAAATATAATAGGATCACATTTTCTTATTGGGAGAATATTTTTATACTTTTTAGAATTTTTTTTAATGTTTTGGATATGGATTAGTTTAGAGTATTTTCAAGATATTCTTCCTTCAGGTTAGCACAAACAACTAAACAAAAATCATGCTGTAGTTATGACACTTTGAATAATATATTGCTTCAAAAAAATAAAATATAGTATTCTTGTCATTTCCATTTGCAGGATTTTTGAACTTAGATGCATGCACATTCCTTTTCATGATCGCACACCATTTGAAGGTATCAAGATATCTGTGAATTGATTTCTATGTGAAGCATTTTTCAACTAGACATGATTTAGCTTAAGACATGGAGCGAGGAACAACTGGTGGACTATTAAGTACTCAATAGTCAATATTGTATGGTTTAGCTGCTTTTCTTTTGCAGAACTTCTCACAATGGTAGAAGATGTTATGAGAGCAGAGCACGCCACTTCTCCTAATAAGCCCATCTATCTATTGGGGAATTCTTTTGGAGCATGCTTGGCACTTGCAATTGCTGCTCGTAATCCTGGCATGGACTTGGTATTAGTACTAATCAATTCAGGTATACAAGAAATTATTATTATTATGTTATATGAATTTCGTTATTAATAAATTTGATATCTAACTTTGTTTCCATTTTTGAGGGCAAAAGCAACATCATTTGAGAAGTCAGACATAAAGAAGATTCTATCAGTTTTAAGCCGAGTGTCTGATCGAACCTGTATTTCAGTTACATCTCTTCTGAACTACAACATTAGTAAGTATACCTAACCTTGTAGGGTGCAGCACAGCAAATGGAAAAGATAAGTGTAGGAATTAGTAGAAAATTAAGCATAATGATACATTTACTTGGCTGAGAATTGCATTAAATTAAGGATATTCACATTCCTCTGTTTTTTTCATACATTATTTAACTGGGTACTTTTTTGAGATAAAAAATTATTTAACAGGGGGTTCTTGCTTCTTCTATTCTTCCTCATCATGTGACCAGATAGTGATGTGAACATGGCACTGAATATCATGAAAAGCGGGAAGCATCCTTTAGAAGCACTCCACAGATTGACGAATAACATGTCATCTTTCCTGAAGCATTCGGTATTTACCGTCTTCTTGGTATCCTGTTGCTATGTATCTCATTTTACCATACCACAATTAAGGGAGAAAATAAGTGCTAGAAATGAATTACCTTAATTTATTTCTTTTTCATCATGTCCTTCTTGGCTTGTAAATCATAAGGTGTACTAAAAAAGGGGCCTCTAATTGTAGAACATACTGGACAAGATACCAGAGGACACACTAAGGTGGAAAATAAAGCTGATCAAACGGGCCGCTTCATACGCTAATCACCATCTGCAATCAGTTACAGCTGATGTACTGCTGCTAGCTAGGTTTGCGTCCTTGAACAACTTTAGTTGTGTACTTCCAGTTTCACCGTTCTTGCACAGAATTAGTGAGTTGAAAATTCCCTGTACAGGATTAGACAATTTTTGTAGTTTGGATGTTTAATTTTGTCGTATTTGTATCATTTTTTTTATTTTAATAGTATCATGGCTGAAATTCTTGGAACGCTTTTACCCAGCTGTGCTGACAGGCTACTTCCGAGCAAAGCTGAGGCCGACAGGCTGCAGAAGTTGTTGCCTAAATGCAAAATCTACTTCTTTGAGAACCATGGGCACAGCTTACTGCTGGTGAGTTCTAGCAGACTCATGCTGAGATCACGGTAACAATATCGTGTGTGTACTGAAAGCAAGCAAGCAAAGAAAAAAAAATCAAGATTCCTGAAGACATTTCTGCGCATGTCTCAGGAGTACGGCGTTCATGTCTCATCTATCATCAAGTGCACCGGTCTCTATCGCCACTCGAGGCGGCACCACCGGATTCTCGACTACATCCCGCCATCTGCAACCGAGCTGAAGGAAGTCGACAAAGCTAGCAGGTGACCACTGCACTGAGCTCTGAAACACATCGTGCAGTGCATGCACATCTCAGGAGCAATGAGCTGCAGCGCAGCCTGCATGCATGCCTACAACTCCAACCCCATAACGCACCATGCATTTGCCGTTCTTCCATGGGCGGAAAAAACGCAGCGATCTGGCGTTCAGGACGTGCCCGGCGCTGTACTCGACGATGGCGGACGGCCGGGTGGTGAGGGGCCTCGCGGGGGTCCCCGAGGAGGGCCCCGTGCTGCTGGTGGGCAACCACATGCTGCTGGGCATCGAGCTCATCTCGCTCGCCGCGGAGTTCCTGCGCGAGAAGGGGATCGTCTTCCGCGGCATCGCGCACCCGCGGCTGTTCCCGGACAAGGCCAGGACGGCGTCGGAGGGCCACGACTTCTTCGACTTCCTCAACCTGTGGGGCGGCGTGCCCATGGCTTACAGGTGCATCTACCAGCTGCTGGCCGCCGGCGAGTTCGTGCTCCTGTACCCTGGTGGTCACCGGGAGGCGCTGCACTGCAAGGTGAATTAAGAACAATAAACCCAATCCCTCCGCTCGAGATTCATTAACAATTTCTACCTTATATTGATAGCTTCCTTTTGAGCTTTCTTTGGCAGTTGTTTTGCTCTGTCGTGTAAGTCGCTTCGAATGCAGAGGCTAGAAGTAATTCCATTACGTAAGAAAACCTTATATTGATAGTGGTCACTACGGCGCTTTCGAAAAAAAAATTCATTAATAATTTGAAATCTCAAGGCACTTTTGGGGCATGTTATGGAATGAAGATTTGCCACTCATACAAGCTATTATTGCTGGGAAATGAGAAATGTTCCAAAATGTTTGGTAAAAATCCCGGTCCATGTATCTTCCAATTTTCAGTCATACCCGATATTTTTTGGGCAAAAATTCAGAACAAAATTTCTTTATGGACGCTTTGGTGGCCTCCATAACTATCCTCCAAAGGTTGCTATTGTAAATGTTCCACTGTGCCCCCAGTGACCATAGCCATGACTTTCAAGGATCTTTGAAACATCTCTAGCGTCTCAACAATAATACAAAAGTTACTTGCATTAGCCACAACTCAATTCCCCACATTTATATGATATACATATTTGAATACATTAATAAGTTGCACTTGCAAAATTTGATAAATGAAATGCATTGTAAACTGAGATGAATTCTGTTTGTGATAGGGTGAAGAACACAAGTTGTTTTGGCCAGCCCAGACGGAATTTGTTAGGATGGCAGCACAATTCAATGCCACAATTGTGCCTTTTGGAGTCGTTGGAGAGGATGATCTCTGGGAAGTAAGCCATTTTTCAATGGAATATTACACTTATTTCTTGCCCTTCTTATCAAACCTGAATCTTTTCTTGAATGAAATGAAAATTTGGATCTTTCTCGCATGTCCTGCACTTGAATATTGGCATCAAACTGAACCAAGATTAAGGAATCTTCGCATTACTTTCTTCAACAAAGAATCGGGCGCATGAGCCGTACCTTTTGCTGTTTTGTGGCATATGTACATGTACTAGCCTTTCTTAATGCAATGATAGAACCCCTATCAAGGTTTTTTTTTTAAAAAAAGAGTGCATCAACATGCTATACACGGCATGATGCATTCCCGATCAATCCCCCTTAACCCACTTCTAACAAACCAAATTTTTAGCTAAAAAAACTTTATGCAGGTGCTCTGCACATTCGAAGATATCAGGAATGCACCCTTCGGCAAGGAACTGATACAAGCCTACAGCAACCATCTGAAGCTACGGTAAACACCAAATGCTGTTCATGTCCAATGGATCCTAACTTAGAACGTCTTAGCACTGTAGTAATAGTAGAGAAAAATATTGATAAATAATATAAAAAGATGCGAATATTGGCTGTTTAAGTTAGTGCGTCATTGATTATGGCCTTATGTGTGTCAACTCCTTGCACTTCTAGAGCTCAACACAAACTCCCAATTATGTCCAAATATTTATGCTTTCTGCTTTTTTTTGTTTGGTCTTGCAGAGATGTTGACCACGAGGTGATCTTCCCCGGTGTATCTCTGAAGATGCCAGGCCGGTTTTACTACCGGTTCGGGAAGCCGATCCCTACGCGGGGCAGGCAGGATGTCCTGGCTGATCGGCAGGCTGCGAGTGATCTCTATTTGCATGTCAAATCTGAGGTCGAGAGCATGATCTCGTATCTGCTGCAGAAGAGGGAGGAGGACAGGTACAGGAGCATCATCCCGAGGATCTTGTACAGGGCTGCCCGGGGACCCAACTGTCAAGTTCCGTCGTTCAATCCTTGAGCAGTTTACTGTTTACAGCATTACATGGATATATTTATACACCACAATATTGTAAAGCAACATTTTTTTTTTTCTAAAATGTTATCTGAATGTTGATTTTTAAGATACGGTTACAAACGTATGTAACTTCCAATAACAACACTTTATTGCTCGTCCGGTCTCAAATATGACGATTTTAACTTTGCACAATCTTCAAAACATAATTTTGTGATGTTTTGGCTCACACAAGCTTTTGTCATAAAAGCTCATTCATGGGGGCAGCACATCTGTCACCGTTTTGTTAGACATGTCAGGATTTACAACAAAATTCACCATAATCACCAATTATGGTGAGCTAGGAAGTAGGAACCCAAAGGTTTGGAGTTTCTTTAACACCTTTGCTAATTATCAGGCGACTGAGACTTATTATTTATCTCTCAGTCAATTTTTCACATACGTGGATATTCGTTGGATTTTTTATGTGCCCTATGGAGATATTTGATCAACGGTTCAGAAAATCGACTGAGAGATAAATAAGTCTCAGTCGCCTGATGAGAAGTCAGTCCCTTTAACTTTATTGAAAGTAAATTGCATGGTACTTATACGAAGTTGTCCAGTGATTTTTATTTAGGTCTATAACTTTCTAAATTGAATATTCCAGTACATAAAGTTACCTCACGACAAGTCCATCAGTGGTTTTTTGCCACATCACCACATACGTGATTTTTTTCCATAAAGTCTCTTCTCGCTCAGTCACTCCTATCTTCTCCACGATCTCTCACCACCTCTTTTTTGCCCAGTTGCTCATCGCAACTAATTTGATAATTCCCTCTTCTTCGTTCTTTCACATGCCACTCCTCCCCCTTCTTGACCTCTCTTCCTCACTCCCTGCCTCCTTAGTCCCTCCTCCCTACCACTAAGCTCCATCTCGGTGGCTGAGCTGTGTCGCGCAGCCTATGCTTCTTGCTGCCGAAGTTCCGATCCAATTTCGTCGCCCCAACCCCCAATCCCCACCATTGAAGTTCTAGTCTGACCCCAGCCAACCATCCCGAGCAGCCCGCTATGCACAGCGATCCCACCCTTTGTTGGTGCCCCTAATTGGTCTCCCCTACCTAGCACCTCTCCAGAGTCCGGTCATCTACCACCGCCACTGTCGTCCACCTCCCCATGCAAGCCTGATAGATCTGACATAGGGACTCGACGAAGACTAAGGATGGAGCAGGGTGCAGCTCACCAAGACTAGAGCAGCGCACGAGCTCTAAAGGCGAGTGTCGGAGGACTCAAAATTAGGGCGGAGACAATAACAGAAGCCTTGGTGAAAGTTGATGGCTAGGAGAAAAGAAAGTGGCGAGTGGGCCGAGTGAAACTTCCCCTCCACCAAAGGCTCCACCATGATCTCCTCCTTGCCATTCTCCTAGCTCGCCATTGCCGCTGATTACATGGGCGAGCAGTGTCGGTGGAAGGATCAACGATGACAAGGATAGATTCGAAGGATCCAAATGTCGCTTAGAGGGAAGGGGTGAATAGGCGTTACAGAAATTTCAACCAACTTTTATGTCGAAGCTTCGAACATTGAATATTCTGGTCTCAAACATCGGATAAGTACGACCTTCAAATTAGAGTTAGGGTTAAATCTATGGCCCGCTGTAAAAATCTGAGGTCCAACTTACACTAAAACTCAATCCATAGCAAAAATAGATGCAATATAACATAAATGTGCTTCTAAATTACAAATGAGTACAAATCCAAAGTAAATGAAGCTAGAGAGCAAAGAGAAAGGAAACCAATAGGGGTAAAGAGGAGATGTGTCGATGTTTATTCCCAATGTTCGGATCCTCGAGGTAGGTCTTCGTTGCGGTGGCTCGTTCATACTGGAGCCTGTGTCTCCTTCAACTATTTCCCTCATCGAGGTCGCTCCAAGACCCCTCGGATTCACTCCTGGTTTTCTTTCCTTCCGGAGACAGAATCCGCCTTCACAAACTTCCCATGGCACACCACACAAAGCTTTGATGGTTTGTAGGTGACACCTAGCTGTCTACGAGTATTCAGCCTCCAAGAGTCTCTGTTGAGGTGGCTCGGTCACACTTAAGCTCGGGTCTCTTTTAACCATTTTCTTCAGCGAGGTCCCAACACCCCTCGCCTTCCCTCGTTGATTTCTTTCCTTTCGGAGGCGGAATCGACCTTCACAAACTTCCCGCACTGCACACCACACAAAGATTCGGTTTCTTGTAGCCGACACCTAGCCATATAGGATTAATTAACCTCCAAGAGTAACAAATGCGACGAAGAACAAGATTGAAGATGAACCGAGTGCAGGAAGGATGAAGCTTACTCAACGGGGCACTCAATCTCTTTTATTAAACCATACCCAAAGCTTATAGCAAGAGGATTTTGGGTGGGGAGAAGTTTTATTGTTCAAGAGGAATCTAGGTGTGAGTATTGATGAGAGAGTGCTAACCCTAGCTAGATTGGTGGGAGGGGTGTTAAATAGGTGAGAGCTCGGGGTAGCCGTTGGGGCTGAAATTTTTGCACACATCAGACCCTCCGATGTAAAGATCGGACACACCGATGCAAAATTCTCCCACAAGACAAAGAAACCAAAATCTTCACAAATTGTGGTGCAACTACGGGGAGAAGTTTACCATAGAAGGATCAAAATCAATGATGACATTGGTCTTTATTTTTGAACCTAGAAAGGAGTCTGAGTGGGAAACCCTTTATCTCATATTGTTTTCAACCTTTTTTTTATCAATATTCCGGGTATATTCTGTCGGGGATAAAATCACGGCCCATTGCCATGGCCCACTCCCTGACAGCCCAATCAAACAGCCTGCCAGGGCCCAGCTCCCTGGAAGGTTCTATCTGGCCCATATACACCTTGCCGAACAGCCTCCTGGCTGGCACGGTGCGTAACGGCCAAGGATTCCTGTTTTGAGTCCGACTCGAACAGAGTTCTGCACGACTACGTGAAGACCCGGACGTTGGTTTCCCGGATTGGAATAGAAGTCGTGATCCCAAGAATTGGAGTATACCATATCTACCTCGGGATGTATTTGGCATGTATGAGTTCGTTACGTACTCGTGGTTAGCCCGGCCCGATTATCCCCTGGTAGGTCGGTTGTTCACCACTATATAAACCAGCCCCTACGGCGTTTAGGGGGCATCCAGGCTGAACCCGCGGTTCTTCTCCTTTCAAATATTCCACACCATTTATATGACCCTCCTGTTGAAGTATATTCTAGACGCCTTTGGTTGGGTGGCTACAGAATGGCTCCACCAGTTGTTGAACTGCATAGAGGCAATGCGGTGGGATGAAGATTGTGGCAGGATAGTCCCAAGTGACAGCTAAAATTGAGCAATGCGTGAATAGGTGATTGATCGTTTCAGGGCTAGTGTCGCAAAGCAGGCAGTGTTGTTGGTATGGCCAACCTTGCGCTAACACGTCAGCTCTGTGGACTCGACCATGCTAGATGATTTAAGATCCGTGCCTTCTAGACGGTAGAGGCCAGATGATCTAGGCAAAGAATTTGCACTTGTTTTCTGTTCGTGCCTTCCAAAATGTAGAGGTCAGATGATCCATGCAAAGAATTTGCACTTGTTTTTTGTTCACGCCTTCCAGATGGTAGAGGCCCATCCACTTGTGATGCTGCCAATGAATTGTTAGTTGTAGACGGATTTGACAATGTATTCTTAGAGGAGGAGGTTGACTTGACGAATAATGTGCCACAAGAGTAGGTACTCATGAAGTTGTGTAGCAGTGTTGAGGTGTCGAATTGTTTTGATCCACTTGTTAAGTAGTTCCTCTAGGACATTGTGGCGCTTGTTTCGAGTGATACGATAAAAATTGGAAGCGTTAGCGCATAGGGACATGACTTGAAGCCATCTGTCATGCCAGAAGTCCATCTTGTTGCCATTGCGGATGAGGATTGTTGTGGAGGCACGAAAGAGGGCATGTCCATTTCGTCACATGTGGTTGGCATACCCACCCCTAGGTTTGTCAGTTACCTTCCATTCATGCAAGAGTCAATAGAGTTATAAGGCCCTCCCAAACTTCTACAAGTTTGAGAACCCTATACCTCCAAGACTCTTGTGGTGGAAAATAGTTTCCCAGTTGATGAGGGAGTGTCCTTCATGGGTGCTATCCAATCCTATCCAAAGAAGGAAACAGAGTTGTTGATCTTCTCGATCACCCACTTAGGCGGTTGAAATAGTGTGATGAAGCAGGTTGGCGGGGCTGAGAGGACGAAATTAACAAGGGTGAGGCAGCCTTAGAAAGAAGCTTTCCTTTCCATGCAGTAAGCCGAACCTAAGCTTGTCCACAAGTGGAAGGTAGTGGACACACCGTTGTTGCAAATATGCAAAGGAGGCCCATGTAGTGTCATGGCAAATTGTCCCAAAGGCCAGAGAAGGAGGCGAGGATGTTTGGGAGATTGTCTTTGTCACAGTTGACCGGATAGATTGCACATTTGCTTAGGTTTGTGCATAGACTTGAGGTATCTCTAAAAAGCTGAAGGATAGCCATGGTATCTTCAATTTCATCCTTGGACAGATTAATGGAGACAATAACACATCATCAACATAGAAGGCGTAGTGTGAGAGGGGTGAAGCTGATCTGGGCGAATAGACCATGGTTCACTTCTAGATGGAAGAGCCTTTATATGGGGTCCATGACGATGATAAAGAGCATGGGAGAAATGGAATACCCTTTCCGTATACTTCTACCATGCCAAACTTCAAGACCTGAGACTCTGTTCAGAAGAATAGAGGACGATGCTGATCCCAGCAGCATAAAGATCAAATTATGCTAATTTTGACCAAACCAAAGACTGCAAGAGCACTAGGAGGTAACCCTAGTGGACGAAGTCGAAGACCTTTGCAAAATCCAATTCGAGGAATAGTGTCGGGGTCTGACTCTTGTGTAGATCATGGAGAATGTTCCACACATTAATGAAGTTGCCATAGATAAAACGACGCTTAATGAACGCGCTTTGACCCTTCAAGATGAGGCGGTCGAGATGGGACACGAGCCTATTACATAGAAGCATAGCCAGGGTTCACTGTGTATTAAGCTAATAGGACTATAGTCCGTTGGGGTGCTACATTGTCCCTTTTTATGTGCAATGAATGTCTATGTGAGATTTTTTGTTAGTTGAAGACAAAGAGTTTGCACATCAAAACACGTGCATTTCAATATCTAAGTCCCTGTGCATCACTGTAAAAATAAGAAACATTGATAAGAAGAGAGTTGAAAATTGTTTTAATACAAAATTATGCAGTTGAAAAGATAACACTTTTAAGGTAGTATGGCAGATTGGTGCAATAATTTTCTTAAGGATATGATTATGGATTCGATGTTCGATAAAAAGTACAAAATTGGATGTTGTGCTTAGTTTAAAAAATGTTGCAGTACTTTGATCGAAATGTTGCAGTGGATTTGAAAAAAAAAATGTGGATTTGAAAAAAATGTTGCACCAAATCAAATGATGTTGCAGTAAGTTATACAAAATATCGTAACATTGAAAAGTAAAAGCATGTAACATTGAAAAGTAAGCACTGAAATATTAAATAATTAACACTAATAATTAAAAAATAACTACTACCATATTTGTAATAGAGTAATGAAACATCAAAAGTAGTTGATGCAGTAAGAATAGGGAAATATAAAAAAAACTAATGTAACACTTGAATTAGAACACTGCAACATTTCAACGAAAAACACTACAACATTTGAATAAGGACATTCAAACTTAGAAAAATAGCTGCTACAACATTTGAATTAGAGCACCACAACATTTCAATAAAACACGGCAGCATTTGAATTAGAACACTAAAACATCAAAAAAAATAGTTGCAACATTTTGATTAGAACACTTCAACATTTAAATAAAAGCACCACAAGAATTAAATGAGAACATTGCAACATCATTTTGGAGAAAAAAGAAGAATGCTTTGGAAAGATGAATAAGATGTTGCCCAACATAAAACAAGATGTTGCGGGACACATGCGATGATGTTTAAAAACAAATTTTTTGGAATCATGTTCATTCCTAAATCCGATCATCTCTTCCTTCCATATCTGACCATCTTCTTCAAATCCAACTATCTTTTTCTCCCAAAGCCAAATCTGACCGACAATTCACAAACCGTTACCGTCCTTGAGACAAGTAAAAATAAAAAGAGATGGATGATAGAGAGAGAAGGGAAAGAAGGATGCATGAGAGAAGAGGAGCAACGAATGACATGCCAGCAAGCGCCATTTGTGCCAGTCGGCTTGCAAGTGGCGACGGCGAGTGGCGGTCGCATAACAAATATCAAAGTAGCATGCAGGATAATGAGTGTGTGTGTGTGTAACTCATGACGTAAAAAGTAAATTAAATGTAGTCGACAATGTTTGCGTTTGTGTCCAAGCTTTGCTCCCCTTGTGGCATCACAAGCATCTGTTCGGCCCTAGACGCACAACCAAGAGCATATATTATTGTTTTCTTAATATTGTAATTTTTTTAGGCTAAAATAGGTTTATCTTGTTGTAAGCAGGCCGTCGAGAAACCAGGTTTCTACCAAATTACTGGAATGTTGACCCTTTTAAACCCGATTCGTATGGTGAACCAGGCCAGTCCAGTTCGGTCCACTAGACACCTCAGCTTGATAGACCAACTATCTGAAGGCCCCAACCCCAACCAATATGGGTTATTTTATTTTATATTAGTTTTATTCAATTTATTTCAAATATGCTTTTGTCTTTGCTTTTATAGATTTGGGCGTCGGTCGCCTAGGCCACGAGCCATTGCCCGAGCCATGGGCGACGAGCATCCCCATAGTCCGTGTCATGGGGGCAACACGCCTGTCGCCTACCTCATGGCCTGATCGCCCAGGATGTGGGCAATAGGCGCGCCGCCCCCCATGGTGCTGAGGGCGAGGGCGTCTATAGCCGTGGCCGAGGGATTTGATGATTTGCCACTCAACATTGGTTCTTGCTGAAATGTCACTCTGACCTACACAGATGGTCTTACGTGTAATACACATATAAATGACATATTCAACGAATTACACATGTTGAGAGTGGCAAATCATCAATTTTTTCGCCGTGGCCTGAGCAACGGGCATCTAGATCTGAAAAAAAACAGGTGAGTCGTATAATTTTAATAAATTAAATAAAAATAACGTAAGAAAAAAAATTCAACCAGTTTGCATGCTCAAGGCTCCACTGCCCTTCGTGCCGTGCGCCGCCTCCCCTTCCTGGCGTCGCTGGCGGCTGCTGCGTCGCCCCTCCTCCATTATCGTGCTGTCCCGCCTCGCCTCTAGCTCCAAACAGCGTTGCCTCCCCTCTCCCGGCGCCACTCCTCCTCCGGCGATCTGGATCGAGGTTCGACGGCTGGTACGGTGGTACGACGGGTCCGGTAACCATAGTTCCTTATGGACACCAACCGTGCCCCTAAGATTGCCGTGAATGCGAACAGTGCCCTTGTTCTTGCTGTACCGGAGTCCATGGTTTCTGTGCTGCCACTTCACGTCTCGTTGGATGAATCTGAATGTTCTGACCAGGAGGGTGGTTATAAAGGTCAACAAATTGCCAATGGAACTGAAGCAAATATTATGAAAAGTGAGAAACGGCCAAAGGGAAAGAAGAGGAAACGAAGGTTGTCATTCCGTTAATCTTTAATCTCCTTGTGATTTCAACACAGGCATTCACAGAGTTAGACATCCTGTATGTATGCTTCTTTTTTTTTTCAGGGAATTAGAAATCAGTGCCTTGGAGGAAAGAACTTTACAGAAAGATGTACCACAGACTCCAGATGAATTTGAGAAGTTGGTCAGGAACTCTCCAAATAGTAGTTTTGTATGGATAAAGTATATGGCACTTCTGTTGGACCTTGCAGATGTTGAGCAAGCACGTGCAGTGGCTGAAAGGTAGATCTGCAGTCCAAGAATCTTTGTGTTGTATGTTGTTCCAAGTAATCTCTGGTGATTAGAAGTCCTCCGTTCCCATTGTTTTGAAAAGACATGATCATCTGACGGATTATTGTTTTGTCGAAAACTTTATTCCCTGCATTGCATTGCATTAATTTTTGTCCCTCATGTTCACTAGGGCTTCGAGACAAATAAACATCAGAGAAGAGCAGGAGAAACTCAATGTTTGGGTAGCATATTTTAATCTGGAAAATGAATATGGGAGCCCATGGGAGGTAAATCTCAAATGGTGCTACATTTATGTTTCTTTCTGGTGTTACAATTTATGCTGATTCAGTGCTGGTTTGTACAAGGATGCTGTCAAGAAGACATTCCAAAGAGCCTTGCAGTATTGTGATCCCAAAAAGGTGCACTTGGCTCTTCTCGCAATGTATGAGAGGACTGAACAGCACCAATTGGCAGGTGATCTTCTCGATAAAATGACCAAAAGATTCAAAACTTCCTGCAAGGTTAGTTCATGACTTTCTTGTTTGCATTTGCAGCAAATACGTGACTTCCTGTGATGCAATTGCAGGTCTGGTTACGCCGCACTCAATTTTCTCTCATGCAACATAAGGACACCGAATACATCAACTCGATTGTAAACCATGCACTTCTAAGTCTACCACAAAGCAAGCGTATAAAGTTCCTCTTGCAGACTGCTATCCTGCATTTCAAGTGTGGGGTACCTGAGGAAGGGAGATCCAGATTTGAGCTGATTCTGCGAGAATACCGCAAAAGAACAGATCTTTGGAGTGTTTACCTAGACCAGGTAATATTGCATCTGCAAATTGTCATATGTAATTGCCGTTCTGTCAAATCTGGCAATTTCATTGACATGGAGGATCTTTTGTAGGAAATCCGCCTTGGTGACACAGAAGTTATACGGGCATTATTTGATAGGGTGACATGTCTTGGCCTTCCTTCGAAAAAGATGACGGTCTGTCATTCTCAATAAATTTTTACTGCTATTAAATAGTGTAACAACAAATACATGCATAAAATTCAGTCATATTTATTCTCTTCATGCATCAGAAGTTTCTTATTGTAACTGGATCCAAATTAGAAAACTACAGCGTTCCTCTTCTTTTTTTTTTTTTTTTTGCTGAAGGGGCATAAATTAGTTGGCCTGAGCTCAGCTTGAACTACAACACATCTCATGCTGACTTTCTGTAGATTGTTAATCCTTTTTTTATCTAGCTGTGAAGATGTTTTTTAGTTTTTTAAGAGAGAAACGTACCATTGGATAATCTCCTATAGTATAATTTAGTTAATTAATTAATTAACTAAGAAACGTTTTGTACAAAATATAAACACAGATAGACAGATTTCAAGTTGGTATCTAGCCAATTACAGTGAAGGGTGGATTTTTTTTTCATTTGTTGATTGTTTCTCTTGCTTGCTCATAGATTTGGAGGTTTCCAACTCCTCGAAGAATTTTCTCACTTTTAATTTACTAAATAAACTATTCCATTGAAAAGTTCAATTTTCTATAGTAATTATAGAATTGGTACTTCCTCGGTTGAACACTAAAAGGAAGAAAAATGAAGTAAACAACCTTTATTTTAAAGTAAAAATAATGTCTTTGATTTTATTATAGCATTATTTCTTTTACATAATGGACGCAACCTTGAATACTTCATGTTTAGCATCTACATGGGTTAATTTCTAGATGCGTTTGTTTTTATATCAATTTTTGAACAAAAGTTTTAGTTTCTTCATCCTATGATCAACTTTTCAGTTCTTGTTCAAGAAATACCTGAAGTATGAGAATTCTCGGCTTGATATGGAAAGAAGTGAGCTTGTGAAGCAGGTGGCACTGGATTACTTCATAGTTCACTAGCCTAAACTTCGCTCAGGTTTTGCTTCTTCTGCTGGAGTAGTGGTTTCTGCGACCGTGGATGTTGACCAGCAGCCGCGAGTGATCGTTGTATATCTAGTCCACAAATTTGAGTTCATGATGGGATCGATATAGTCAGAAACAACAGAGAATTCTATCATGAATTAGATGTATTTGTGGTGCCACACCTTTCTGCAGTTGGCGTGCCTCGTTTTTTTCTTTTGTGTGTTATACTCCATTACATTGGGGTGATGCATGTATAATTGAGCATATGTGAACACCAACGTTGTTAATGGAAATCGTAGGGCATTCGATATTGTCGGAAAGACTTCGTGATTCAAAGATGTCATTACAACCAAATGATTGGGAGTGATCGAAATATGTGTACGCGGATCTTGTTTGCTATTTATATTTGGATGCAATTGTGCAATCGATGCCAGTGTGAGCAGTTTGTGAGCATTTCGCTAACTCGGTGCGAATGATCCCATACCAATCGGGGCAACTGTCACTGCAGCAGTCTAGCTCTACTCAGCTGTGTTAACTGGTCAGTGGTCACCTGAGATGACAAGTATCATGCTATCAGCATGACAAATCACCGGACAGTTCAGCTGGTGAGATGCAGGAACGGTGGGATCTGTCCAGAGAGTTCAGAAGGTGAGATAAGTAGGAACGATGGTAGTTCTGTCCAGGGAAGAAAAGAAAGAAACATAAACATGATCGAGGAGATCACAATCGGTCAAGGGCTCACAATACCACGTGACTATCATCATTGTTACATAGGTAACCCCTCCTTCTCTATATTTTTAAGAAATTGCAGTAGAGCTATCGAAAATGCGTGGAGTCGGTCCCGAAGGTAGGCAGAACCTTCGGGACATGAAGATGTGCGGAGTTGACCCCAAAGGTAGGCGGAACCTTCGAAACATCTAACAAGGCTAGGAGACGGAGCATGAGTCAGAGACAGAATCCCGAATATTCATTCTCACGTCGGAAATGTGGACTACAATAGGCCTTAGGCGGCCTTGGGGGCCCATGTAGGTCCCCAAGGCCTTAGGGTTTCAGGGTAGATCCATCATTCTAATATATTTGTAAAAGAGGCCGTCATGTAACCGCCGTTAATTTAAATCCAACGTTCCGAGGGTAGGGACAAAAGGTCTTTTCACATCATTGTAACAAACATTGGCTCCTACCCCCTTTATAAAGGAGACCACCCCCGTTCAGGGGGTGAGACATTTCGTTTCAATATCCATACGCTTCCTCAGATTCAGACCCCAAAACTTCCAGTGTCCTTCCCCATTCATGTGGGAGGCACTCCCCTACTGTCCGTTGAGACACCTGCTACGACAGTTGGCGTCGATCGTGGGGACTCTGGAGGAGAATCTATGGCCACTCGAAGAGGTGGTTCCACCAGCAACACCAGGAACGAAGCAACAGCCGGAAGACAAATCGAACATGGATGCGTATGCATTAGGAGAGGAGGTGTGGTCACGAGGAGCGAAGGAGGAACATGGGGCCATGCGCTAGGCATGGGAAGAGGCGCGACCGGAGGAAGAGTTGGAGATGTGACAAGGGACTTCGGGGAAGACGGGTCCGAGACAAGTCGAAGGGGAGAGCTTCGGAGTCCAAGGAAGAACCAACCTCCCGAGGACCCGCCAGTATGCCCACTTGCTGAAGATACAACCCCATCACAAAACCACCCGTCCAACCCGAATTACCAGAATGGAACATTCGACACCCAAGAACCCAGGGGGTAACATTCATTAACCAACCACCACCAGAAGATCAAGATCCATCCCGAAGAGTAGCATTGAAACAACAAATTGAGCAGTTGAGAAGGGAGTTAATGGCATCACATTCTCAGTAATCACAACAGCTGAATCACCAAACATACATAGATCTCGAAGTTCCATATGCAAACCCCCCAGCAACCAACCTAAAAAATACATACCAAAGGGAAGGAGGAGGGTCCCATCCCCTCGATGAGCACCTTTGCGCAAAGAAATTTTCAGAGGGCTTCAAGCCGCCATCTAGCATCAAGTTCAAAGGAGATACGGACCCATTGTAATTATTGTAGGTATATGGCACAACTATCGAGGCTACGGGAGGAGATGATGATATTAAATCAAAGAGCTTGTTGCTATGCTTGAAGTGCACAACGCTTTCATGGTTTACCTCGCTATCTTCTGGATCAATCCACACTTGGAAGCAGTTGAGAAACAGCTTTACGAATAATTTCCAAGGAAATTACATTGCGAAGATGCAAGAGAGCCACCTTTTTATGCAAAAGCAACAAAAAGGAGAGAGTGTTTGCGACTATTACAAAAAATTTGCAAAGATCAAATGCCAAATTCGAACAGTTAGTGATTCCGTGATGATAAATGCATTTATAGTTGGCCTACAACCAAGGGACCTGATAGATCAATTGATAAGTGAACCACCAGCAACAGCTGCTGAGTTGTATGACAGGATCGAGAAGTTTGCTAGGGGGAGGAGGAAAATCTCTGAAGGCAAGGCCTGGGGAGAAAAGAAGCAACAGAGAAAAAGAAGAATGAACACCAAGAAGGCCAACCCAAGAAGGTGCACGCTGTTGAGAAGAGAAGGGACGATACATGAAGAGTAGAGCAAACATGAAGGGTGCAACAGAGGCAATACTATTGTGATGTCCACAGAGATAACTGAAGGCACAAGATAGAAGAATGCAAAACCATAATTGGAGAAAGGACAGACTACAGGAAGCACATAAGGCAAGGAGATGATTAGTGTGACCAAAACCGAAGGTGACATGAAAATGATGGAAGGCAAAACCGAGGATATGATGATGGAAGGCGAAACCGAGGATTTGATGATGGAAGGCGAAACCAAGGATATGATGATGGAAGGAGAAACCGAGGATATGATGATGGAAGGAGAAATCGAGAGTATGGCGATCGTAGAACAAACAAAGAAGACATGAGATCACCATACAGGGTTCAGAATGTAGAACACCAAGATAACCATAACCAGAGGGTAATACATGTGATATCTGGAGGATCTTCGCTAAACCTCCCATCAAATAGGCAGAGAAAGGAGAACCTTCGCAAAGTCTCCTATGTATAAACATCAAGCAATCCAAGATCATCACCAGCTATAATCTTCAATGCCAGCGATGCCAAAGGAGTGAGATTCCCTCATCAATATCTGCTAGTGATCACCGTCGAGATAGCAGATTACCATATTGAAAGAACTTTGGTTGATGGAGGAAGTTCAACAGACATAATATTCCTCGGAGCATACAAGCAAATGAATTTGCCCGAAGATAGGATCAAGCCTTCGCATGTACCACTGGTGGAATTCGGAGTAGAACCGGTGATGGCAATAGGTCAAGCAACGCTATAAGTGACATTCCAGGAGAGGAGAAGGAAGGAAACAAAGTCAATGTGCTTAGATGTTTGTGGATATGGAGTACAGGTATAACACAATCCTAGGAAGGGGAGTGCTCAAAGCTTTTGGCGTCATAATACACCATGGGTACTTATGCATGACGATGCCCACGACAGATGGAGTTATCACCGTAAGAAGGAACCAACATGCAGCACGAAAATCTAAGGTAGAAATGGCTTCGAAGACCAAGCAGATACAAACAAAAGAGAGGGTGGACGCTCAATATTACCCAACAGGGTGGAAACCGAAGGTTAAACCAGAAGGGACCACTAAGAAACATCAATTGTGTTGCGAAGACCCGAGGAAGCTCGTGACATTGGGAGCTCGATTGAGTGAAGAGGAAGAAAAGCAGATACTGCAACTACTCCGACAAAACAAAGATATCTTCGCATGGGCGCCTGAAGAATCAAAATGAGTACAATTAAGCACTATCTCGCGATCAAAACTGACGCAAAACCGTAGAAGCAGAAGTTAAGAAAGATGTCCTAGCAAAGGAAGGAGGCTACGAAGGTTGAGGTGGACAAGCTGCTTTCGACAGAAGTTATCCGAGAAATCGCCTACCCAGAGTGGCTGACGAACGTCGTCATGGTAAAGAAATCCAAAGGTCCTTGGCGAATGTGCGTCGATTTCACAAACCTCAAGAAAGCATGTCTAGAAGATGATTTCGCATTACCAAGGATTGACCAGCTCGTGGATGCCATGGCTGGATGTGAATTGATGAGTTTTTTAGATGCATATTCAGGATACCACCAAGTTTATATGAGAATCGAATATGAGGGGAAAACAACATTCATCACTCCTTTTGGAACATATTGCTACCAAAGGATGCCCTTCAGTTTGAAGAACGCTGGGGCCACCTTTGCAAGGCTCATCGCCAAGTGTTGGCCAAGCAGATGGGGCATAACATAGAAGCCTACGTTGATGATATTGTCGTTAAAATCAAGTTGCGCCAAGACCACTACGAAGATCTGAAGGAAACATTCCAGAGTCTCAAATCCAAAGGTATATAAAACTAAATCCCGCTAATTGTGTCTTCGGTGTTGCAATAGGGAAGCTGCTTGGTTTCCTAGTATCACATAGAGGAATCAAGGCAAATAGTGAAAAAAATCAGTGCCATATGCCAAATGGAGCCACCGAAGACTAAGAAAGAAGTGCAAAGCTTACTGGGAAATTTAGCCGCATTGGGAAGATTTTTGCCAAAGGCCGCAGAGAAGCATAAGCATTTCTTTGCCATGCTTCGAGGATAACCCCATTCAACTGGGACCCAAACTATGTGAAAGACTTTAAGTAGTTAAAAAAGCATCTCCTGAAACTGCCAAAACTAGTAAGCCTGGAGGGGGCGGCGTGATTACTGCTATACCTTTACGCTAGCCATTATGTAGTAAGCGCAGTGCTGGTAAAGGAGCAGGAAGGGAACCAGCTATTAATTTACTATGTATCCCAAGCATTGCAAGGCACAAAGAAAAATTATGTGGAAATGGAAAAGGTCACATATGCATTACTAATGGCGTATAGAAAGCTAAGACATTATTTTCAGGAATTCAAGATTGTGGTGCTTACGACATTCCCACTCAAATCAATGTTTGAAAACAAAGAAGCTTTGGCAAGAATATCCAAGTTTGCAGCAGAATTGGCCCCGTTCGACATAACTTTCGTCGCACAAAGTGCAATAAATGCCCAAACAATGGCCGATTTCTTGACTGAATGGATGACAGAACATTCAAAGGACCCACAGTTACCTCTAATGTGGACAGTGAAGTCCGATGGATCATGGACCGCCGAAGGCGTTGGGGCTACAACGATAGTAATAGATACAGAAGGACGTATAGAGTACTGAATGTGCATTAAGGTTAAACTTCCCAACAACAAACAATGGCGCAGAGTATGGAGGTCTAATCTTGGGCCTTCAAAAGGCAAAGGCACTGAGAGCACGCAAAATCCTTATCTGCACAAACTCAAAATTGATACAAGGACAACATATCGAAGAAGTTTCAAATAAAAAACACCGAAATGGCAGAATAGTTAGATGCAGTAAGGGCCTCAGAGAAGCAACTTTTCGGGGTCATGGTTAAGTCTATATTAAGAGGGGAGAACGCAAAAGAGGACGAGTTGGCCAAAGCAGTAGCTTACAATAAAAAAAAATACCCGAGGGAGTATTCTATAAAGCAGTGGTAAGACCTTTGATTTGTTCACAAGTCCAGCACATAACAAATGCTCCCGAGGATGACTGGAGAAACTAATCATCCAATATCTTCGGGATGAGAAATTACCAGAAGATAAAAGAGAGGCACTAGCTTTGCAACAGAGGTCTCGAATAAATCAGGATGGAGAAGCGAAGGTAAGACAACCCTTGCTAAATCACTGTCCACATTATGTTGGATGGGCTACTGTATAAATCAGGAGTCTTGGCACCATGTATGGAGAAGCGAAGGTAAGACAACCCTTGCTAAAGTTCACTCTGGCTTATGCGGTACCCATCAAGCACCAAGGGGTTTAGCAGCGAAGGTCCTTCCGATGGGTATATATTGGCCAACTGCAAACAGAGAAATCGAAGACCTAGTTCAAAAATGTAAAGGCTGTCAATGGATGAGTGCCTTGGCAAAAGCTCCGGCAACAAACATGCAACCTTCGGTACCACTGTGGCCATTTGCAAGATGGGGGATCGATACCATAGGCGATCTTACAACAGCTCAAACAGGTTTCTGATGGGTCATTGTGGCCATCGATTACTTCATGAAGTGGGTGGAAGCTGAACCGCTGGCAACAACTACTACGACAAAGTCCCATCACTTCTTCTGGAAAAATGTGGTATGCAGGTTCGGTGTACCATGCGAAGTGGATGCCGATAATGGATTGCAATTTTTATCATCAAAATTCAAACCTTTCTGCGTAGACCTAGGAATCAAAGTTTGATATGCTTCGATGGGATACCCTAAAGCAAACAGATTTGTGGAGAGAGCAAACCAAAATATTATGTAGGGGCACAAGAAAGGACTCATCGAAGTGGCAAGAGGCAAATGGCCCGAAGAGCTTTAGAAAGCACTGTGGGCGATACAAACAACTCCGACAAGATCTACAGGCTTCTCCCTGTTCAGGCTTGTGTATGGCAAAGAGGTTGTAATCCCAGCAGAAGTCGAAGCCCGTAACCTTCAGGTAATCACAGGAGGAACCAATCCCAAAGACGCACAATCAATCGACTTCCTCGAAGAGCAAAGAATCATCACCAAACAGAACATAGATAAGTATAATCAAGTAACAACAAAAGCGTACAATAAGAGAGTACACCCGAGGAAGCTTCAAGAAGAGGATCTCGTGTTGAGGAAGATGGCGCAGAGCCCCTCCAAGTTACAATCTATATGGGATCGATCATTCATTATAAAGAATAAAACAAGAGAAGGATCATATCACCTAGTGACAGAGGGAGGAGAAGAAGTATCACATACCTGGAACGCGGAGTCCCTCAAGAAATACTATCCATAAAAAACCGGCTGTGCCCGAAGAATAGCCCAAGAAGGGCATGTATCCCCCATACGTAATAAAAAAAATGAAAAACGAAAAAAATTGAACCCGATGGACACCGCGCCATCAACCTTCGGGTCGGCTTGATCGCGATAAGATCACCTCATGACCCTCGGCCCTCGGGCAAGCGTGAGGCACGTAAAGCTCGCTGTTAGCGAGTCGCCTTAAGACCGCTGGAAAACCCGCCCGCACGCTAAGTGCCACCACGCTATCATGCGCTACTAAGTGGCTATCGCGGAAACCTGATGGATAGCCGCACCATCAACCTTCGGGTTGGCTTGATCGCGTTAAGATTGCCTCATGGCCCTCAGTCCAGCGTGAGGTGCATAAAGCCCGCTGTCAGTGAGTCGCCTTAAGACCGCCTGAAAAACCCGCTCGCACGCTAAGTGCCACCACGTTATCATGCGCTACTAAGGGGCTAGAGCAGAAAACCGATGGACAGCCGCGCCATCAACCCTTGGGTCGGATTGATCGTGTTAAGATCGTGTCATGACCCTCGGGCCAGTGTGAGGCACGTAAAGCCTGCTGTTAGTTAGTCGCCTGAAGACCGCTGAAAAACCCTGCTTGCACGCTAAGTGCTATCGTGCTATCACGCGCCATCAAGGGGCTGCCGCGGAAACCTGATGGACAGCTGCGCCATCACCCTTCGAATTAACTTGATTATGCGCCCTGAAAACAAAGGGGCTAGCACGACCTTCGCGACCAACACTTTCATGCTACCACACACCTCCGCGCTACCATGCGCCCTAAAGACCAAGGGGCTGGCACGGCCTTCGTGACCAGCACCTTCACGCTATCACGCGCCTCAACGCTACCACGTGCTCGAAAGACCAAGGGGCTGGCACGACCTTCGCGACTAGCACCTTCGCGCTATCACGCTCCTCAGCTTGGACCTCTGCTTGGTTGCAAAGGTCTATCTGCCATGGACCTCTGCTTGGAGCTTCTTGTGGGCTGTCAGCAGGGTGCCGGCCTCCCTATTCTTTTGAGCAAGGTGGGTGCGAAGGACGCCAGCATCCGCCAGGGCCTTCTCGCGCTTGCCTTCCAGTTCGGAGATCCAAGCCCTGGCGTCAATCAATTCGGACCTCGCGCTGTGTCGCTCCGCCACCACCGCGGCAAGAGGCTTAGAGTCCTCCTCCAAAAGGCATTCAGGCTCCCGAAGGTGGTGACGGAGGTCCGCGATAGTTGATTGGTCTTCGGTGGCATGGACCACGACCATCTTGGACTAAACGACCCCCCGTGAACAAATAACGTGAGCAAAAAGCTACAATAGAGTCGAAATGGAGCTCCAAAAGACACCTACCAAGAGGAAATTGTCCTGGAGCCCGCGAGCCAGCTCTACCGAAAGAACCCCTTCGCTCAGGCCCAGGAGGTCTTCAGGACAGCCGCCAGCAACCTGCCCGCCATGGTTTCGGCGAACAGGGCGACGCGTAAGGATTGCGTCTCACCCAAAGATATCCTGACGGGCGTTGTGCCCGCTGAATCTAGAGCTAGTGAAACCCGAGTTGGGGGGAAAAATGGCTGTGGGAAGCTGTAAAACTATTACGACGACCAGATGGGGTGAATGGGAGCCTTGGGAATTTTTCATCGTACGGTGCTACTGAAACTTACCAGTTTTATAAAATACAAACACCGTGACAACTTTGTATACCCCAAGAGTGCATGGATAAGACCCATGAAAATATAAGGGGATTTTCAGTTACAATCCTGGTTGTCAAGTATAAAAGAAAAAGAGAATCAATTCAAATCATGCTTTAATAAAGCACATCATGCCAAATCACTAAAGCCACTGTCAGAAAAGAAAAAGCAGATTCTTTAGAATTTGTTCTCACTTGGAGGAGAGAGATGGTGGCTTTATGTTACTCCAAATATTTTAGGATTTTTATTCCTATGAAACCATGAGTCATGAAGCACTCCACAAAAAATCTCTTCACGAATCCTTGCACAAAAATTAGGAAAATTCAAATACTACAGCCTACCAGAAATCTCGTCCAGAAAATTTGGCGCTCGGTTTTCACCTCACTTCACCCAAACCAAGAATCTCCATGACATAAAATTTTTTGTGTTGATATATATGTAAGTCGCGAAACTTCTCCAAGTGGAATCACTCAAAAAGTAGTTTTATAGAGTTTTCTAAAAATCAAACACTGACTGCTGCGCGGATGATAGTTTTTGCACTGATTTGCGGCAAGTCAAGAACTTGATTTCTTGCATCTCATATGGTTGCAAAGATTGTGATAAATTATATTAGCAACCTCAAGGCATAATAGACCATCAAAAACCAGAAAGAAATCACCAAGACTCATCTCGAAATAAGAACTCCAGAAAGGAAAAACAAAAGTAAGAAGAACTTGGAGCAAATCAACACAATATGTTGATGAAGATGAGAGATTTCATTGCATAGAAATTAGGGGATTACAGAACAAACTCAATGTGGTCACACGTACTCTAGGTGCCACCCTTACACACCCAACTCACCCTATCTATTTTTGAAATTTTCAGCTCTAAGGGGGATGAGGTGGAGGTGCTCCCCTCCCCCACTATTTATAGCCCAAGGATGAGATATCGTAAACCCTAGGGCCCATCTAAACCCTTCATTTGAGGATGAGTGGCATACAACTCACGCACTAACAACACACTCACGCAGAGGAATATTCTTCACATATTCCTTCGGGAAATATCCTCGCAGTTTCCTCTGTCGCCAGTCCACGCCTAGGTCCACCGGTCAGAACCAGCTTCACCACTGGTTACCGACGCCGCAGACTCCAGCTGACTCGGATTCCTTGCCATGGATAAGCTTCTCGAGTACACCACCTCATGTGACCGCCTGGTCATCGAACCCGGTCGCCTGCACGCCTCCGGTCGCACCAGCCTCCAGCTGTTCCCTCGAAGCATCAACCACGTACCCGCCGATACCTGCATCACTGAGGTGAACACACACGAAACCAACACACCTTACCTCACCTGCAAGTTTAGTCCATCACAAAATTATCAACATCATAATACATTCATGACACCACAATTAGCAAGCCCTAACACAACACGGTTCTGCTTAACAAATTCCACTGGACCATATCCAATCAAAACTATTACCTAGCCCAAGCTCAGCACAATTGGTTCCAATTCCACGGCAATTTCCACAAATGCACCTGTTGGTGATTTGTGAGCGGCCCACTACGAGATGGCCTTGGGCCGGATCCGTACCGGCCTGTCGCGCGTACAGAAAATTCTGAAAGGCCACTCTTGGCTGTACCAAAAGGAATGTCTAGCCCGCCGAGGTCATCCCCGAGCTTGACCAAGTCAACAGCGCCTCCCTAGGCCCTGACCAGGAGCGTTGCGTACCTCCCGGGCTATCCTTAGCTTGGAGGAGAGCCCCGCGGAGAGTCCGCCTGTCCCTGGGCAGGTGGCGACAGCTGTCATGCCCCACCATACTTTCCCCGGCCTTGGCCGGGAAGAACTGTACCTCCCCGGGGGATCCGTAGTCCGGGGAGAGGGCGCGGGTAGCTCGCCTTGTCGTTTGCCCCTTGTGCAGATGGCAACAGCTGCCACGCTACGGGACGCTCCCAACGGGTAGCGCGGGGCTGGCTCGGTCCAGTCAATGATATACTAGGGTTAAAGGGAAAGTGCTTTCTTCCTATGCAGCCTGCTTCCCCGTATTGGCATTCCAAGACGAACACGTGTCTAGTACTAACCGGACCAGCTTCTCTTTACATGCCATAGACAGAACGGAGCCCGGAATGAGACAAGGGGCCGCTACTAAAGATGGACAAAGCAGAGATAGGGGCGGGGCCCGCCGTATCAGCTCTTGGCAACCCGCCGCGCCTATAAAAGGAGAGATCCCTGGACCCTCGAAGGGATCCAAGTCTACAAAGCCCAAGAGAACACGCAACACAAGTCTTCGAAGCTTCCTTAGCAATAGTTTGTAGTCCTTAGTCACCTGAGTGTCCCACATTCCCCTGTAAGCTCGGGATCGGCGCCTTCGAGCCCGGTCTTGGCGCCCTTGTACTGTTTTCCACCATATAATCAATGAAGGCTGGAGTAGAGCTATTACCCGGCAGTGGGGCTCGAACCAGGGTAAAATCACTTGTCTCCACGGTTTGTATTTCCTTCGCTTTCTCTCTCACCCCTCTCTTTCTCACCGCACGACGAATCTGTACCCGGATCCTAAGTCGCACCAGGCGTAGTCCGGGAAGACCGTGCGGCCAGAGCCCCCGCGAGCTCGGCCGCCGCCCCGGGCTGCTGGGAAGGGTTGTCGTTGGGCCTCACTCCAACTACAAATTCGCCTGCCGGTCTGTGGACCCGCTGCCCTCTGAGGCGCGTTTCCCAAACGCCGACAGCACCATTTAAATTTCTTCAAAACACTTCAAATTCCTTCTTATCACATATATTCATCATCAAACCAGGGTACCCTCCACATGGGTCTCAACATAAGCCCCGCTGTAGGAACATCGGCCTCAACAATGGACGGAGGAGGCGCTATCCCCAAGAGCACCGCCAGGAGTGGGGCCACTGGGAGATCGACCTAAGAAGGAGGTGCTTGGCCCTCACTGCAGCCGAATCTTCGCGTAATAATAATAATAATAATAATAATAATAATAATAATAATAATAATAATAATAATAATAGTAGTAGTAGTAGTAGTAGTAGTAGTAGTAGTAGTAGTAGTAGTAGTAGTAGTAGTAGTAGTAATAACAACAACAATAACAAAAATAATAATAGTAATAATAATAAAAAAAAAGAGAACATTAGATCTTTACCAAAAGAAGGAGAGGAAAGTCAAGTCAAGCATACCAGAGTGAATGGGAGAATCTTAGATTTCCCAAACGTTTTCGATCTCATAGCCACTGCCCGCATGGTTGTTGCCTGATCAACGCCTTCTTGAGCTCTTTATCAGGGACAGAGTCCTTCGTGTAGTTCGCTAGGATGGCCAGAGCTTCTTTCGCTTATTTCTTGTCGACGACGACATTCACCAGATCTCTGTAGCTCCCGCCACTGGTGAGAGAGCTGTAGTCGCTTCTGAAGCCGAGGGTAGTCGACCCAGGGATGAGATGATCCTCCCTAGGGTTGGACGCAGACAAAAATAATTGGAGGGGCTGACCTAAGTGGCTCAAGGCCTAAATCTACAGTCTAGCCCCTGCTTTGTTTATATTTTACACTAAAAATTATAGGGGGGCTAAAGGGGGGCTCTACTGTCATACACCGCGTAGGGGGGCTAGAGCCCCCCAGACCCATCGGTGGATCCGCCCCTGATCCTCCCCTTGAAAGCGTACCAGGAACCTCCCTACGTCTTGAAACCCACGAGGTACTGGTTGTTTGCCCTAATGGCAACTGTAACCGTTGATTGCCCCTCGCCCTTGAGGGTGATGTGGATCCAGTTATTGAGCACACGCTTCTGCTTGCCGAGTACCGGGAGCTTCTAGATATGCGGTCTGGTCGTCGTTTGGCCCAACTGGCCGTCCATCTCGAACTAGAACGCCCTATATCGGTTGGCCGGAGCGGTCACATCCAAGCCCAGCGTCACGATCGCTAGGTTCGTCTCCCATTTCGTCCTGAAATTTGACAATAGTGCTTTGTTGCATTCAAGGAGAATGTGAAAGAATCAATAGAGTTTCATGCGTTAGAATTTCCGAGCGATACCCAGCCCAATTTTCTGAATACTAGCAGTCAGTCCGTCATAAGGCTTACCATTATCCAAATTGGGTTTAGCCGAGTGTTACCTGTTCTCGACTGTCGTGGTGTACAGTTAGCGGCCCTCTTTAGAGCATATCCTCGAAACCCTAATCCAGAATCAACTCATTATATTTGGTTCTGACTTGTGTGATAACCGGCAGCCGCCCCAATCTTGGGGCATACCTTAAGAAGTATTTGGCTTTCGAATTAGTTTGATCGGTACCCAAGCCCCATTCAAACGCGGTGACTAGCAGTCATCCTACCATGAGGCATAGCTTATCTCAAACTAAGTTTGGCCGAGTGATATCTGTACCCATATGTCGTGGTGTAAAGCTGGCGGCTCCTATCATAGTGTATCCTTGAAATCCTAATCCCAAATCATGGATTGATTTTAGGTTGCCTTGGCAAGTATCCAAGTTCCATTTAATAAGGTAACCCAGTCGGCACACCATGGGGCATACTTCATCCCAAGTTAGGATAAGTCGAGTGGTAACTATACTCGACTGTCGCGATGTACAGCTAGCGGCTCACTTAGTTGTACCATTCCTCAACCTAAAATTTAATTGAGTAGTGCATGTGCCCATTTGTCATGGTTTACAGCTCACGACCCACTTAAGGCGTACTATAATGTTTATAGAAGCCCAGACATCGTTACCGCATGTAGTGAGAAACTATGCCTCTTTGTCTGTGCCTTGACCGGTCTCACGCCGCCTTAAATGATAGCGCCCGTCATCAATGCGTCTCATCATTATCGAATCCGATATGACTTCGAACTGTTCGAACAAAGCAAAACCAAAATGAAAAGCTGAAATTCAAAGAGATGCTTCGCTTCCCTCGGCCTATAAAAGACCCAGGGCTTTTACCGTTCCTTCTCAACTGGCCTCATCAAATCTAGCTCTTCACCTTCCTTTCTACTATTTCCTCTCTTCGCCATGGATTCTCCGCCGCCCGTCGTCTCCTCCGCGCCTCTGATAGTCATGGAGGTGACACAGGAGGCCATGGAGACTCCGCTGGTGTAGGTGGTGATCGCCGCCAGCACTGTGGTGGTCCTCGTTTTCAACTTTGGGGACGAGGTGGAGCTGCCTCCTGCCCTAGCTCCCCCCACCAAGGCGGAGCTGTGGGCGGAGTTCAACGCCGCCATGGAGGAGTACATGGAGGAGCTGGCAGCTGAGAAGGTTGTCGCCGACGGCACCGCTGCTAAGCCTGAAGAGGAGATCGTGGCCTCGGGCAGCGGTGTTGATGCTGCCAAGAAAGATAGCTCTGCCGATGACGCTACTACCTCCACCAGCACCTAGGAGGGCGGCGCCAGTGGTGCACCCATAGCTTAGATTTTAGGTTTTATTACCTTCTTAGTTTACTTTCCTTCTTTTACTTCGACGTTGAGGCCTAGCTCACTATGTAGTCATCGGTCTTTTTAATTCCTTTTGTAATCAGCTTAAACAGCTACTTCGATGAATAGAAGTATCTTCCATAAACCTTGGGCATGCCCTTTCTTCTTGCAATTCATTGGCCGAACTGCTTAATGTGTTCCCAAACCTTGCTTCACGGTGACTGACTGCCGGGTTATTGTAGGTTGCAAGTTTAGTTTTGCCATGTGGCACCTGCACCGATTGGTTCGGTATACAGTTGGCGACTCACTTGGAGCGTACCATGTCACGAGCGCTACTTAGCCGAGTGGTTCATGTGCACAACTACGGCTTATAGTCAACAACCTACTTGAAGCTAATGGGCCAACTAAAATGATTTTACTAAAATTCAGGCCCAAGCCTAAATTATCCAAAAAAGTTGGAACTGTTCCCGCTTGAATCGAAAAACCTAACACTGCACCTTTCAAATCCTGGGCCAGAAATGAACTCCACATATTTAGCATTCATTCCCGCTTCGCGACTCCTTATCTTCCGAACCTTACTACTTACTCCATCGCTAGGGTTCGCAACTGTCATGCTCCTTATCCCGTGCCGCCACCGCTCATCCCCATCGCTAGGGTTGCGCAGTAGCCACAATCTAGATTTCGCTCCGCCTCCAAGCTGCTTCGTCACAGTGGTTAATCCACAGGCCATCCCAGAAGATGTCTTCCGCTAGGGACGTTCCCGCAGCAGATCTGTCGAAGGAATGCCTGACCTCAGTGACGATGGAGGAGCGCCCGGAGGAGATGGTTGCCACCGGAGTCCTCCTGGCGCCAGAATTGATCTGCTGGCGTCGAGCCGCGGGTGAGTCCTCCCCCACTCCTCGCATCGAGGAGATCGTTGTTTCTTAATCCTTTCTTCAATGCGGCTTTAGCCTTACTGCATCCGGCTCCACCACCATCGCTGGCCAACGCTCCATCAGGTTCACCCTTAGATACCGGTGCACAGACGATGCCACACCAAGGGCTAGCACTCAGCCTTCTACCTCATCGAGCGGCACAGCAGCTTGGAGAGGGCCCGACATCGAAATAAAGAAGTCCAACAGGTTAGCTCCCCATTGACTCTTCACTTTGCTTTGTTGGAGTCAAGTCTTGATCATCTCCCTCTGCAAGGATCCTTCTGTGGAGGTTCCCATGGATGCGCGACTGGTGGACCCATAGGGAATCGAAGTCCCAAAAAGCGCGACCGAGTCGGACAAACCAGCCTTGCCGACTGCCTCCTCACCCAGGACACCAAAGGCGCCCTTGAATCGATGCCACCTACATCACCGCCACCCCAGGGTGCCCTAGTCCCGAAGGGTGCGAAGCCAACCTCCACGGGAATCTCATGCTCTTCCACTCCCCGATGGCTCGTTCAAAGCCCAATGACACAATGAAGACTTGGAATGGGAGGTCATCGATGACGACTAGGACGAGAAAGAGAGGAGAGAGCTCTACAAATATAGCCTCAAATGCGCTGAGATGCTCCATGTAAGCCATCCGTCTTTATTTGTTTCTGCTTACACCGAGTCACACGTCTTCATTTCTCATTTTCATAATATGGAGAAGCGCTCCGAGAGGAAGTCTGCGTTCTTCTGAGGGGTGCTCCCAAAAGTGGAGAAGCTTAACAAGTATGCGGCCGAGGCGACGGAAACCAAGGCGAAGGCTGATGTCTTGGTGCGAGAACCGCGAGCCCATGCCTTGGCATTATGGGATGAAAATATTGAACTGGTCGGCCGCATCTTGGGTAAGTTTTTGAGCCGAGTACTCCTTCAGGCATACGCTTGATATTACACTTCACCTTTTTGTTCTTTTGACCCAGCCCACGATCACACGATCGCCCAACTCCAAAATTAGTATAAAGCGCTGGAGAAAGAAGAGTTTCAGACTCGGCCCAGGCTCGAAAAGGCTCAGTGGGAACTGGAAGGTATGGGACCCATCTTGAGTTGCCTCTGTTTTATCATGCTTGTTGGATACCTGGTAACTGTTTTGTCCTACACTCAGAGTATAAGAAGAAGACGCAAGCGCAGTTTGACGTACCCAATGGGAAGATCAAATCTGCAGATGTGGCTTATGAGCAGCTCTGTGAGGCCTCCGAGCCCTTGCGGAAGCTTTTGCTGCCGGAGGACGCAGATCGAGTGATGCAAACTAGGTCGTGATTTAACTAAAATATGCACCGGAGAGGCTAAAGAGTCACTTGAAGCAGACGACAATCACAAGAGCCAGCCAAGCTTGAGCCATTGTCAAGTCATTATATCCTCGAGTGGACCTCAACGCTATCAAGGAAGGCTTGGCCTGCATAGTTAATGACGATCAGGTTGATGCTCGTATGGAAGATGTCTGTGAGATCTCTATCGCCCTGGTGGAGAATTTGGACCTAGGTCCCCTATAAAAATTATATTGATATGACTTAGGTGACTCCAAAAACTCGAATGCTCTTTGCTTATGAATTTTAGCTCTTTTTATTGTTTTGATGCCCGTGAGTGGGATTCTTTCATTTATGCACTCCGCCCGACTAGTCTTGCACCCGAACGCTTAGTAGTCGGCTCGAAGCTTTTCCCATGCGTACCGAGTGGCTTAGAGTTCGTCATTTTAGGGTCAAAGCTTCATTACTCAGAATAACCACTTAGAAGAATCAAAAAGACAGTAAAAAACATGCGCATAGGCGCACCAATTAGGTGTAGCCCCCAACTTACAGCGTTGCTGGAAAATCGGCTAAGTAGCAAGTCAAGAGTTAGCTCAGATCTAAAAGACGAAAGCCTTTATTTATTGAAAAAAAATAAGTAAGTACATAGGTTAAGTGTCTAGCACCAAAGGATACCTCCTTGGGTATGGTACATGATCAGGATGATCCGAGTTACTGAACGTAATTGGAACCTCGGACCATCTCATGTATTGGGGGCCGGGTCACCGGCATGACTATATTGATCTCTCAAGTGGTAAGCTTTTGCTTCCGTTCGGACTCATATGCTGCTGAGCCTCTGAATATGTAATTGATCTCACGCTCTGTTTCTTGATAGTTATCAGCAGGGGGTCACGCTTCTTGTTATGTTTCTGAGCGAACTTCTTTAGGGTGAAGCAATCTTTGGCCACGTGCTTTCCCTTGGGATGGAAAGGGCAGGGATCGTCCATCACCCTATTATATAGTCTTCCGTGCACGACGGTCGGGGTTGGCAGTGATTTGCCATCGCGACCATCTCTTCACCCTTCCTCTTCTTCTGCTTGATGGACTCGGCTTGGTCCTTTTTGTTCTTTTGGCTTGGGCGGTCATCCTGGTGCTCAGTTAGGGCGTCCGAGGTTGTAGTGTAACAGTCCTCCATAGCGAACATCTCTTTCAGCGTGGTTAGCGATTTTCTAGACATCTTTTTTATCAGATCGGGATCACTGACCCCTTTCTGGAAGGCCGCGATGACAACCGCGCACGAGATGTCATGGATTGTATTCTTCATTCGCATGAAGTGCCGGATGAACTCTCGGAGGGACTCGCTTTTCTTCTGATGGAGTGGGTATAGATCCCATGGTGTGCCAGGCCTCTCATAAGTGCCCTGGAAGTTTGCGATGAACTGCTCACAGAGGTCTCTATAGGAATCTAGAGAATTCTCAGGAAGTCCCGTGAGCCAAGGCTGAGCTGATGGGGTGAGTGTGGCTGGCAAGTATTTCACCATCACATTCTGATCACCACCAGCCACCTTGATGGCTAGGGAGTAACTTTTAGCCATGCTTCTAAATCTCTTTCTCTGTCAAACTTGGTAATGCCCTTGGGGTTAATTCTGTCAGACCAAACCACTCGGCAAAGCCAGGCGGTGAACATGTGGATCTCATCGATGGACACATCATCGTAGCATGGAGGAGATCGCTATGGTGATCTAACTCGGCAATAGTCGCGATCGCGCCAAATTTCCTGATGATCCCTACGGCTGCCACGATTTTTGCGCCGATCGTCAGGGTTGTTTCGGCCATGATTGCAGTCATGGTGGATGCTGAATTGCTCGCAGTCATCATTACGCCGGCGTCGCTCGTCATCCTCTCATTCTCGTCGCTTGGCGTTGAGGTCTTCGCGGAGGTCGCGACTCAGGCTACAGCGGGCATCACCATGATGATGGGACTCACGCCGAGTATGCTCGGCCCCACTGCTCACGGTTCGGTTGTTGGTCCGAGTTCCTGAGTGTGCCTTCGCCCCTGGATCTAGTTGGTTGTGTTGAAATGCGGACGTCATCACCATGGCCATAATTTTGGCCACGATCAGCGTAGCAGGGTGACCGGGATCATCGGGCTCAAGCTGTCGAGAAGCATTTTGGAGGCGATGATGTTTTGCTGTGGCGTATGGAAAACGGCCTGGTCCCCCATCTTGGTCTGCAGGATGTATTCATTGACATTGCGGGCTCTAACGCGGAGAGACCCTGCGCGGGCATCATGGTGAATACGATCCGCTCCTGCCGCTTCTTCATGCCCATGACGCAGGGACTCGGTCTTCTAATCCTTGATCATATAGATCCTGCGGAAATCAGGACAGCTTCCCGTACTACTCTCCGACTCGGTCTTTGAGTGGGAGAAGAGAAAAGTTAGGGTTTCTTGAATGTCCAATCCGTGTGGCTCGCCGATGATGACACTTACCATCCGAGATTAGTTTTCGGTTGGATTTTCTCCGTATCAGACTTGAGAACTAAGACCCCGACACATTACTTGCTGATATGTGGCGGTGGCGTTCTCCAACCGAAACGGGAGCCCAAGTGGAGTAATGTCATAGTTCTTCCCGGCCCGGCTCTGGTCCAAGTCTGAGTGGGTGACGTTGAGCCCCTGACACATTATTCGTTGGAATGCGGCGGCAATGTTCTCCAGGCCAAAGTGAGCTTTGAGCTGGTCATTGTCGAAGCCTCCACCGGATCGGATCTGGGGGAAAACTTGTTGGAGTAGTTGATAGAGTCGCTCTCATATCGGATGTGAGGTGGATCCGAGCGAGAGAGTTCGCCGAAGCTGTCGGTGATGAAATCCAGGCTGCTGAAATGGAAAGCCTGGCAGGTGGCGAAGGTGATGCCGACTCCGATGACCGTTGCCATCGAGCTTTATGAGGTTGATCTTGACAATGTCCCCTACCTGGCGTGCCAATTGTCGACATTTGATTTATCGGGGGTTGTCGTCGGCAATAATATATATGGGGTTATGCGCTGGTTTCAAACTCGATGGTTGCACAAGACAAGGGATTATCCAGGTTTAGGCCCTCACGGAGGAGGTAATACCCTGGTCCTGTGCTCTGGAATTATGATGGTGGTGATCTTGCGATCGTATGTTTTGAGTATTGCACGGTATGCATGGATCTCTCCCTCCTAGGGTTCCCTGCCCGCCTTATATAGTGGGGGGTAGGGTTACAAGGTAAGTCCCGGTCAGTTATGAGGCAAGACTCCTATTTCTATCCTTTCCTTATCAAATACGTTGATATCTGGAATTACAATCACGCCTTCCCTATTGGAATAGGCTTATATCTTGGCCCTACCTTGTCGTGCAAGGCAAGCCATGGTCTGGGTCATGCCCACGCGTGTACAGCCAGCTTGGCCCACCTCTGTCGGATGATCTTCACTGCCCATTATGGACCCACGGGTACATGTATTCCACAGTAACCGTGGTAACATCATAGCCTAAAGACTGAAGTTGCATGTGAGCACACAGGAGTGGAGCTTCAAACTGCCTTCAGCTCAACCAGGCTAGGCTGTGGCCATTTGACGACATGTGTTATAGACCAAAAAATGATATGCGCACACACCTTGGTCAATCCGTGGCCAGTGGCAGCGTTGGCAGGTTGGCTCTTGTGGCTTTTCTCAGGGCAATAGCCCACCCATCTAGCGATAGCCGATGATGATGATGCCCTTGGGCGCCGCTGCCCTCCTTGGAGGCTTCGTCGTGGAGATCACTTAGGTAAAAGCCCTGTCCGCTTGGACCAGTAATGACGATGCCTATTGGCATTGTTCCCCTCTGGGGCATCATCGCGAGTGTCCCTTTCCCAAGAACTTTAGGTGGTGAACTGGACATGCGCACTGGTCAGAGTGGCTCGTTTGTCCCCTCTTTTGTTGCGGCCAGGCCTGTCCTCCTCCTGGGTGCTGGTAGCGACAAAGGATGTCCTAATGTCTGTGGTGCGGTCAAAGCGGTGTCGTAGTCCCTCTCTCTTTGGGTTGTTTGCAGCGGCATCCTTATTGTTAATTGTGTGCGGTTAAAAAGACGTCATTGTCCTCCTCTATAGCGTAGTTGGTTGTTCTTCCTTCGTGCGTGGCAACGTGTCGACTCGTCTTCACCTCCCTCTACATTGTTAGTGAAGGGAAACTGGTAGGCTACGCGAGCAACAATTTCAATAATTTACCATGATTCACCAAAGACCATATACAAGTAGGGGAACACAGATCGTCACCCTTGACACGTAGGTGCAGCGGAAGCAGACTCGCGCGTAGAGGAAGTAGACATACACGTCCCAATCACCACCGAGTAGGTCGCACTGTGGTCGGGGTCGAGTGCCGACTGGTCAGAGAGGTTGCCAACTGGTCGCCAAGTGGTCGCCGGTACTGGCAGAGTGCTCGGTTTACAAAACCGACGGTTGCTCCGTGGGTGGACGGTTAGCAAAACCATGAAGGCTAACCATTTGAAATTCATCCGAATAAATTTTGAATTATAAAATTGTATAAAATTTCTAAAAATACTAGTAATTATTCTAAGCACTTTGGCTTAAACAGTATTTAAAAATTCAATTTTTTTCATCATTTCATGTGATTTTTTGTTAAAAAAATGCAAAACCACAAAAACCGTGGCTAACCAGCCCAAAATCGCGGCTAACAGCGACAAATCGCCGGCTAACTGGCCAATTTTTGACAAAATTCAAAATTGTATTTAGGACCAAAATTGTGACAAACCGCCGATTAGCCGCGGTTAACCAGCTCCACGCAGTAGACGGTTCAGAGAAGCCAGCTAGTTTTGTAAACCCTGGCCGAGTGCTCGCCAAGTGCTCGGAGTTTACCGAGTGGTCGCCGACTTGTCGGTGTGATTGCTGAGCAGATCGTCGAGGTCGTCGAAGATCCAACCGAGTTAGCGCGTCCACGTATGGCAATGCCTCTAGCGGTATCCACACATACCGAGCAAGAACGCCGCGCTGGATGTGCTAGCACCTCGCCGCACGGCTAGGGTTTCTGGGAAACGGGAGGGGCGTGCGATGACTGAGCGTGCTGAAGGCTCAACTCGTATCCGACGCCTCCCCCACGCCTCCCCTTATATAGACGAGCTAGTGGGCTTCGGCTCGCTAGGGTACCATCTCCCACGCGGATCACATCCAAACATAAACTCGTTAAACAGTTCCAACCAGTTAAGTGTGTGACCCGTTATATTCAGTGCAAGTCGACAGTGGATCCAATCCAACGATCAACATAGTCACCTAGCAGTACGTATGGACCCCCGAATGCACAAAATTAATATTCGGCTAAACCTTTGATACATCCACGTATACCGATCTCTTTGCTACACGATACCAGTTAAGCTCAAGGCGAGATGCGTGCCACCCTCGTTAATATCTTAACCACTTCACTCGACGGTGTGATGGATACAAATTATGACTAACACCTTAGTCACCTTAGCACGGCCGTGCACTTCTCTCTTCGAAAAAAACCTCGGTCAATCCACCATCTTCGCCATCCAGATCTAATTCACCGAAACTTGGCCTCTTTTGAATTTTAAACACTTATACTAATGGTAGTAGGGGTAGAAACATGGAAATCGTCCATACATACATCGATCCAAAAGAACACAAGAAGCACTTAGGAGTTCTTGTGCGTTATACTATAGGACGCCATGAATGATCTTCGAAAAACACTGTCCAGATCGCATGTACGTACGTTGGCTTCAAGAGAGCCCGAAGCCAACTGGGCCACACAACCAACAGGAGCAGTGCCGTCACGGTAGTTCCTAGCTGTGGGCACTGGACAAGACGGAGACAGCAACGAAGAAATTTTGTTCAGAAACTGTAATCCACGTCAAAATCTTAAGAACAACTCCTTTTTCCTGATTGGATTCGACCCGGCTCCCACATGCAGGTGGCAGCTTGCATTTTCATATCTGTTCGGTTTTCCTATAATTTCCGATTTTCCTCTGCCATGGACATGGAGTACGTAAAGCATTAGCTAGAAGTTTCAGCGCTGTTACTTGAGACCCTTGAATACGGCTACCTGTTTGTCGTTAGTTTCCTTTTTGAGAGAGATGGACAAGGACTTCAATTTGACAGAGTTCCTTGTTCAACAAGTGTACCGTGCTGTGTCAGCCTTGAGAAGCTCTCGAAGTTCAGTCATTTCAATCGTTTAGCCGTTCAGCCATTCTGATCAGCTCAAAAGAACAGGGTCTTTTAATACCCGATTCTCACATGTTCATAGAACTTAATTCCAGGACGTACAATTAGTAACAGTGGATATACACATATGAGTTGATGTTAATTTATGAGAAGCAGCAAAACCGTATATACATATCTGTCTGTCTGTCTATCTGTCTGTCTGCGCGCGCGCAAAAGGTCAGAGGATTCGGTAACATTACGTTTCTGGACGTGAATACCGAACGGTACTCCGTTCGTTCGGATTGGAACGGTGCAGCTAGCCGACAAATTAGGCAACTTGCGTGCGTCCGTAAGTGTCTGTCCCGCGGCGCCGCACCCTCGTTCCGCGTTTGCCATTTCGTGCGTTCGCGTCTGTGGTGCCTATTGGCTCAAAATTTTTGAAAAATTTTATTTTAAAAAGTTACTACTCCCCCGTCTCAAATTATAGTTCACTGTTAATTTTTGAACACCTCTTTTGACCATTCGTCTTATTCAAAAAATTAATACAAACATATAAAAATATAAGTAATGCTTACAATATGTTTAATGATAAAACAAATCACAACAAAATAAATTGGCTCTTTGATTCATGATTTGATTTGAGTTTATTTGGTTGAATAAATATTTATTTTTTAATACTATTCAATTTAACATTTTTAATTTTTCAAAAATTTATAGGGTTTTACTCAAAGATCTAAAAAATAATTTTAAACCTTTTAAATCTCTTTTTGAATGACCTCATCTTTGGCTCAATCAAATCGAACCGTGAATCAAAGAATCAGTTCAAGTCCGTGCCAACAGTGTTGTGTATTTTTTTTCCTTTTTAAGTAAAGCGAGTTTCACATAATTTTTTTCATCGGTTTTAGTTATCAAATAACAAATATTGTCGTAAGTATTATCTGATTACCTCATTCAAGCAGGTATCATCTAAATAAGTCGTTCAAGCATGCATTAGCGGAGAGTATCAGCTCAAGTATTATTTGCAGGCATCATGATACCTCTGTGACACGATGATACTTGATAAAAAAGGTGTAAGTATCATTTTTTTAGATAATGGAAGCTTTATTGATCTTAGACAATTATATCGAGAAGATACAATCACTAAGACAACTTCCGGCCTCTGCATAGCTAGGATGCACACAGCCTAAAACAATTAAAGAAGAAAAAAAACGACATGACAACAAATATCACGCGGAAGCAAACTACACCATAACATAGTCTTCAAAATCATGCTCCATCATAGCAACACTTAGACTGCGAGAGGGTCCTCCAAAAGCAACGCCTCCAAGAAGGAAACAACACGCAAGCATGCCACCGCTGCCATGATCCAACCAGCAAAGGTCAGAGCATAGGTTTTCACCTTGTAGAAATCCATCGGACTCCAGACAATGCCTTCAACAAGGGGAAGACAAACATTGCCATCATTGCCAGATACAGCCAACTAAGGCCAGATCTAGGGATTTCTCCCCGGAGTTGACGAACCGGTACCAAAAAGCACCACCCAAACGAAGTCCCCAGTGCTACCTCCCCCAACTTTCCAAGCCAGTTGCCGCCATACCTCCCAACCTTGGCCAACTGCAAGCAGCCACGAACTCCGCGACAAGCATACCTTCTTCAGTCGCACACCCACGACAACAGTGTCGCGAACAAGCCAACAGGCACACGCCCAAAATCCGCAGGATCAAACTGAAGACGGGAGGAGTCACACAGGTAAGACAGGAGGTGTAAGTATCATAAAAGTCTCGTAGATGTATGGATTGAGTATATTGTCGAATTTTGAGTATCTTCGAGAATAATTGGCATCATCAAGTATCAACATGATCAACAAAAAAAAAATAGTTATCATATATAGTATTGGGGATATTAAGTGTATGGACAAGTGAAATGCGTGGAGTCGCGCGCACAGACTTTTTTTCTCATATCCTACACCGTTTGGGACGGTATCAGTTACCGACACTATAGGAAAATTACACAGTGTCAAATGCCTAATTTAGTCTTGATGGCCAGCAAGAAACCGGTGATATTAAATGCGTATTATCGACGACCACGAGACAGCCGTCAAGAAATCTATTCCAATGCACTTTTTGTCGATGGCTAGGCATGAAGCCCTCAAGAATAATGCACCGTCTGCCAGATAGCAGCGGCATCAGTTATTCTCGATGGCCCACCGTCGGCCGTCGAGAGAAAATATATTTATATTTAGTTTTCAATTTGTCGATTTGAGTAGAATGTATATTAATTATATAAAAATTGGGAAACCCATTAATTACATTTGTTGTTTAATATTTGAATTTAAAATTTGAGTTTTGTTCAGTCTTGTGAAATTTTTATGAATTATTGAGTATAACAATAAACTAAATCATATGATATGCTATGAACCTAGATATTATCTAGAAAACAACCATTTATGTGGGGGTCATCGCATTGGATAACGAAAATATCTATTTTTTCATCTGTGATGTCATTTGATTCTTTAAAGATCATGAGATGCACATCAACAACAACATACATGTTTTTATGTTTTAAAAATTAAAATATGTTGTGTTGACCATCGAGGGGCTGCGAAGGGTAAAACCCTCGAGACAGGCTAGCTTCTTGTCTCGACGACCAAAACTAGGATTGAGAGTATTGCTCCCAGATAAGCCCCATGGCGAAATGCATGGAGGAGCCCACTATATTGAGTCTTGACAATTTCATATTGGCCGTCAAGAGTAGGATGTGCAGCCTAAAACGACGTCTAAGACAGTTTTCTCGACGACTTGCATATTAGCCGTCGAGAAAGGTACTCTCGAAGGCCTGGCCACAAAAAGCTTTCCTCTCTTGACGGAGCTGACTAGATGACTTTTTCTCGGCGACTTTTCCTTGACGGCTCACCGTCGAGACTGACTTATCCCAACGGCAGTGTATTTAATGCCGACAGTTTCAGCCGTCGAGACTAAATCAATTTCCGTAGTGCAAGTATTTCTCTATGTTTTATGGCAAAACAAAATGCTACTCCCTCCGTTCCAAATTATAGGTCGTTTGAATTTTTTGACATGTTCTTTGACCATTCGTCTTATTCAAAAAATTTTATAATTATAATTTATTTTTGTTATGATTTAGTCTATCATGAAAGGTACTTTAATACTAATTTGAGTTTTTTTTCATATTTTCACTAATTTTTTAAATAAAACAAGTGGTCAAAGTACGTGTCAAAAAAGTCAAACGACCTATAATTTGGAACGGAGGGAGTACAAGCGTACGATATGCCTTTGCCATTTTACACCTTAAAATTTGTGTTTAGAAACGTAGACATTTAGAATGGACCGTAACCATTAAATATTATATATGTCTTGCCCAACACGAGAGAAAAATTAATTGGCAAGAAAGGCTCATTTTGCCGATGGGGCTAAATAATGACATTTGAGTTGGTGACTGGTGAGCTCGAAGCACTTTTTAGACTTTGGACTTGTTTGTTTCGGTTTAAATAAAATAAAATAAAATAAAATGAAAATTTTTCATTTCTATATAAGTCAAATGATGTAATATTTTATATTCGTTTTTATGGTTACACAATATTACATCATTTGGCTTATGTTTTTCTTACGGTTTGTAAAATATTTTTTTTATAATTTTTTGAACTCTTTAAAACGTGTTTAGAGGGGTCACAACTTTTTCAAATTAATGTTTTTTTGCGAGTTTAACGTAAACAAAGAAGGCCATTATGCTGAGGAGATCCCCAATTCGCTCAAGTAAATTTTCTATTTGGTTCTCTATTTTTAGAATTCATTATTTCCATCCTTATTTAGGGTTTGTTTCATGTTCCTCTATTCTTAATGCATTAGCAAACTGTTACGAACAAATACAATATTACTTTTCACTGTGATATATTTGATTTGTTTGATTTACAACATCAGCTTTCTTTTTAAACTTTCACACTCTTCGGCATGCTTAAGCTCCGCTGTTGCGCTCGTTTCCCAACCACATCGTGCTTATGTGATATATCTTTAAGATCATCTAAAAGTTTCTAACATGCAACATGCAAAAATAAGTAAGCTGGATACGTATGATGATTTCACATATCTTAGATTGATTTAAAACTTTAAAATAAAATGCATCTAAATGTCTATTTAATCATTTGACGAGGGATGGAGGATATAGATGGATAACGTACCATCACAATCACTACTCATTTTTAATGTTACATATTGGATTGAAATTTGAGTTGTAACGTTGAAGAGGGTAGAACATAGAAAGATTTTTTTTTTAAACAGAGTACGTACAAAGAGTTGAACCTTGGGAAGGCTGTTATATATGCAAGCATACGACCATCTCATTTAGAACGCAGATGCAGCTTGATATTACTTCCATGCATCACAATATTTGTGTAAAACAATCCATTGAACTTTGGTCTTCCCTGTTCTGATCACTAAAGAAAAAAAAAATTCAAAAGTGGCTTTACTGGTTACTAAGCCAGTAAAATCAGGCCCTGAAAATGGTCCTTTAATATGTCAACGCCTCATCGGTTGTTTTGGCTTTATATTTTTTAGGGTATAAAAAAGACTCGCACAAATTCACCACTACACACGCTAGAAATTGTAAATTAATATCAAGACACACGTGTGTACATACCTATTATTATAATTCTTATAAATAAATCCTAGAAAACATAAGAACCAGGAGACGAACCATCAACCTGTAAGTTCCAAAACAGAGATACTACCATTTTGACGTGATAGTGTCGTATGACAAGGAAGACACATAGGCTTAGTCAAAACTGCCATGTAGATAGCCACCTCGACAACTATGACAGCCAAAACCGCTACTTGGACAATCACATCAGCGAAATTTATAAAAAAATTGTTGTTTAATTAACTAGTCAAGATACTATCTGTGTCTGTTTTCTATAAAATATGGGCCACTGGTTTGATGGAACAAAAGCAGAGTTCAAGTACAAAAAACCAACTTTTTAGGTCATTTTGGCCATCTATTTGGTCACAAAAATGTAACTTTAAACACTAATCTTTATTCAAAATTTTAGAACTCCAACTTTTCTCCTCGAAAAGTTGACTATTAAAGCTGACTTGCTGTTTTTATGAGAAAAACTTAAACTGAATATTTGTGATCTAAGGGAGCATATTACAATGTGGAATACCACCTGGAATATCCCAAGTTGAGTAGGGCCTGTAGGGTGGGTCTCTCTCTTCCTAGAGGGGTCCTAGGGGTGGTGAGAGGGTTTGTTATGGTGCTTTCGAGCAAAAATAGACTATTTTAGAGCATTGTGTACTCAGATTGTCTATGGCGAAATAATACTACACATTTGCATTGGTTTAGTAGTATATTATACTGCCAAAAAAAGCACGTAAATGTGAGGATCTGTTTAGGTGTTTGGAATGATCGTACAATTTTTTAGGTTCTATGATAAAGCGGCTTTTCAACTAGCCCGCTGAGCTTTCTTTGTATTTGTTGAGCTGAAGATTTTTGTATTTGTTGTTATAACCTTAGGGTTTTAACCAATAATTATCTGAAATTCTTAGAATAAAATAAATTAGAAGAGTGAAAAGATTCAAATTTAAATAAAATAGTACATAAAAAGGAGAAACAGAGAAAGAAAATTGAGCGGAAGGAATGGCGGCACAGTGCCAGGATGGTTTGATAGCGTCATAGCGATGGCAGATTTGGCCAAAGCTAAAGCACCAAAAGAACAAAAA
Source organism: Raddia distichophylla (assembly GCA_005191435.1). Classification (NCBI taxonomy): domain Eukaryota; kingdom Viridiplantae; phylum Streptophyta; class Magnoliopsida; order Poales; family Poaceae; genus Raddia; species Raddia distichophylla. The sequence continues at coordinate 251,486 of SPJY01001434.1, forward strand.
TTTTGGCTGATACTCATGGAAGTTGCCGTCGACTTCTCAATGCCTCGAGTGATATCCAGTTTCGTTTCATACTGAAATAAGAAAATAGCCGAGAAGTTATATTGTTTGGCAAGGATTTTGTTGCTTTTCACCGGTTTTAGGGGCCGTTTGGTTGGCGACCATGCCACGCCAATCCATCCATCGACGCGCCATGAAATTTTGGCAGCCATTTGGTTGCCCGTCAAGCCAGCGCGCGGGCGTGCGGACGACGGCGAGCCAAGCTACGATCAATGCGTACGCACGAGATGGCGAGGACGCTCGTTTTTGGCGCCATCTCTTGCCATCGCTCACGATGGCACGTACTGGACCACAGCGTGTCCTGGATTGATGTGGCGCGTGAGGGCTCCCATCCAAACAGCCCCATAGTTTCAAGAAGCCTCCCAAATACCCACTTTTTCGTGATCAAATTAAACATTTTAAGTTTGTTCTTGAAAAAATTAAAACATTTTTAGCAATCAATGATGGTCCATGTTTTTGTGAGAGGTTTGATTGCACACGTAATTCCAAATTTTAGCCTACTAACTTTGAAGTAAATCGAAACAAAGGGAAATAGAGACATGTGGATAGGGGGTGGAAACGAGCCGAGCCTGGCTCGATAAAAAACAAGGGCTCGGCTCGTCATTTTGACGAGCCCCAAAAGTGGGCTCGGCTCAAGCTCGGTAACCACCGAGCCGAGCCACAAGTCAAAAGCGTTTTCACGTCTAAAATCTGTTAACAAGCTGAGACGTACTAGGTTCTGTCAGAAACGAGGTTGGCTCAGCTCGCTATTTTAATGAGCCCCAAAAAAGGGCTCGGTAGCCTCTCTGAACCGAGCCGCGAGCTATTTTTCTCTCTCTAAACGTGGAAACCCTTCCTTGTGAAAAAAACTGCAGGACTTGATCAACAAAACTACATTATTCTGAAAAATTGTAAAATGTCAGAGATTATAATGTGTTTTACTCGAGCAATTCATAAAAAAGTATATATATACGTGATGGTGATGTAGGGTCCAATTTTAGTCCAAGCCTTCCAGCGACTACACTACGTAAGACTCGGTCTTTTTCTCTGTACGTGGATCATATATTAAAAAACTACTAAATTTTATATATATATATTTCTCCTATATTCTTGACACAACTTTTCATTATCTTGTTTTCCTAAGTCCTAACTAGCTTGTTGTTAGCGCCATAATCCATTCAACAAATACACTACTGCCTCCGTTATGAAACAGTAGTCGTTTTATGCTTGTCATAAGTCAAAACTTTATCCATATAGAACTTTTAAACTATTTAGATTGAGAACATAAAAATCATGTAGATAGATTAGTCTTTAAAAAAACTTGGAAAAAATGTTGATTTGATCCCTCAACTATGCTGGATCACTTTGGTCATTAAACCTTAATAACGGATTTGTGAGGCTCCTTATATACTAAAACCGAGCCAAATTAGTCCTTTGACCAAGTCAGTAGGCTGTTTTAGGTATTTTTGCTTGTGTGTCATCCATGTAGTATTTTTGCTGGCTTGATGGCCACATGACATCCATCATATTGACTTATCTCTCACTTCCTGTCTCAAATCTCTTTTTTTTTTTGAGAGAGAGACCGAGGGATATTTTTTAAAAAGAGTAGAGAGTTGAGGGGATTAATAATAAGGCAATGACATGACAGTTCATGTTCACTATATATGCTAAAATTGTATGTGTGGGCGCCACGTTGGCAAGAAAACCCTAATACTGCTATTTTAACTGGCCAAAGGATCAGTCAAACCCGATTTTGATACGTGAGGGACCTCATAAGTCCAGTATCGAGGTTTAGGGACCAAAGTGGTCCTGCGGATATAGTTGAGTGACAAAAGAAATAAGTCCATTTTAGATACATCAACTATCGAGAAAGTCCGAAAAAACCCCTAAACTATGATCTAGTCTGTGTTTACATACCTGAACTTTCAATACCGGCTCAAAAACCATCACAACCCTCTTTTGTTCGGTGGTTTTGCTGACGTGGCGCTATGTGGTAGTGGTTTTTGCTGACTTGCCTAACACGTGGCGCCACTACGTTACGCCACGTCAGCAAAACACCTAAAAAACCAGTTTGTGATAGATTTTGAGCCGGTATTGAAAGTTCAGGTATATAGAACAGACTAAATCATAGTTTAGGGGTTTTTAGACTTTCTCGATAGTTGAGATAGCTAAAATGAACTTTTTTCCGGTGACCAAATTGACACATTTTCTAAAAACTTCATAATATTATAATTTTTAATGCATTATAAATAAATTTTAAATAGTTTTGTATGGTCAAAGTTTTATTTTGAAGACCATGACAACATAGAAAACGACTACCGTTTCGTACCGGAGCGAGTAATACAGTGCTCCCCTCCCCCTCCACAATTCAAATCAAATCACACACACCACCCTTTCCAGTTTCCACTTATATAATTTGTGGACAGCACTCAGCTTCGGGCCTCCCTTGTTTCTCCTCTGCTTCCCTGATCCATGTCCATTGCACCGCCCCATACCCTTCTGCCCGCCCTCGGCGTGAGCCAGGGCGGCCGCCGTCTTGGCCGGCGAGCACGGTTCAGCCTTCGTGCGAGTTCCGTCGAGACTCCCGCGGATGCGGCGGAGGCGGTAAATGGTAAGCAGCACCTGGAGAATACGAAGGGGAGGAGGAGGAGGGGGATGAAGAAGATGGAGGTGGAGGAGACGGGGCTGGAGGCTCTGTACGACGACGGCTTTGGGAGCGTTACCGTGAAGGACTACCTGGAGGCCGTGAGGGCCATGCCCACCGACGACGGCGCGCCGCCGCGGTGGTTCTGCCCCGTGGAGTGCGGCCGGCCGGCCGTGGAAAAGGCGCCGCTGCTGCTCTACTTGCCAGGTTGGTCCCAATGGCGTCCTGAACTCCTGATGGTCAGTTGTCTCGGTGACAACAGTAACAATAACAGTAACAATGGGGAAAGGGCTCCTGATCCAACAAGCGGTTCTTCTTTTTCTGGGAGTACCCGCCTGTTTAGTTTAGCAGTTGAGCGAAGAATGATTTGCAACCAATATGAACAGTTCGTTTTCAAAATTCATGGGATAACAATGGCCAGGAATGTGATAACAATGCTGATATTCGAATTGTCTGGACTGCAGGAATCGATGGTGTTGGAATGGAGCTCATTTTACAACACAAATCTTTGGGCAAGTGAGTATTCTTCTTTGTTTTTCTGAGCAGCAGTCCTATTATTGGTTGTATTGAGATATGTCCAAAATTTGTGTTGAGGCCCGTTAAAGAGTGGCATATTTGCAAGTCTCCAATTCAAATTTGCCCCTCGACTTTTCATGACAGTCAGCGCTTTGTAGCAATATATGTCTGTTATTAATGATATCTTCTTTGACTTTTTCATGGTTTAAGAAATGCATATCTGATTAGTAATATATCATAAAATGTTAATAAACGGTTTGCAGGATATTGTTGTGAAACTACTTTTGATGGAAAGATTCATCACTATATTGGTATACAAATACCGAACCAAAACACTAGAAAAATACTTTTGATGACACATATACCGATTTTGTCTTCATTTTTTTTACATTTAGTAGTCAATTCTTGAAAAGTTTGATTACAGGTTAAGGAATTTTATATAATTTAAATAGCAAATTTCTGGCGATGCGGCGACAACGTGATGTAAATTTTTGGAAATTATTATTACTTGCCCAGCATTTTCACTGACATAATGTGTAACGCAGAGTCCATGTATTTTGAAGTTCTAGACCATGAAACCCTGTGTCTCATATGCCACTGTCCTTTTAACCATTTTAATTTCTCTTTCCTTTTAACCATAGGGTGTTTGAGGTCCGATGCTTGCATATACCTCTAAATGATCGTACACCATTTGAAGGTGATGGTTTCTTTATACAATAATCCTCCTCTCTTTTTAAGATATTGCTTATCATACACTCGTTCAAGGTTTTCAAACTTTGACCTGTAATATACAACAAAATATTTGTATATATCATGTGCAAATATTATAATAGTTCTTTTTTCAAAACATTAACACCATTACATTTTGACACCATTTCTTTCAAACATACTAAAAAACGGTAACGATTAACAATGTGTGCAATGAAAAATAAAGAAAAATGAATGTAGTATTGTTTGTATTAGCTTGGCATGTCCATATCTTCACAGGATATAGATCATTAGTAGCTACAGTGGTAGGAACGTGGTTGTGATATTTGAATTTGTGTGTCTTGTTTATTATTTCCAAATCCTATATGCATTAATGATTTGAAAAAATCATGTATTAAATCAAACTTATTTTCCAAGTTCTATATTTATGGACCACCTTTTGTAAAGTATGTTTTTTGTCATCTCCCTGTTCAATAACACCTACTGATTGAAATGCATACAGGGCTATTACAAATTGTGGAAGAATCTGTCAAATATGAGCATGCCTTGTCACCAGGCAGACCAATATATATCAATGGAGATTCATTTGGTGGATGCCTAGCAATTTCAGTGGCAGCTCGCAATCAAAAAATTGATTTGGTTCTTATACTTGTAAATCCAGGCAGGTGAAAAACTTCTGAATTCGTACATTAATTTATGGTGGTAGTTTGCAAACCAAATATCAATTTGATTCCTACACAATTGGTTGTAGAATATTATAATCTAATGTATTTTTTCAGCAACATCATTTGCAAAAACTGCGTTGCAGGCAATATTGCCTCTTTTGGAAGCGGTCCCAAGCAATATTCCAGTTAGACTTCCTCATCTTGAGAGATATTTGATTGGTATATTTCTTTTAATGTTGGTAATTTGGTATATTTATTTTACTTTGTTGGTTACAAATCCATTTTGTAAACATGGGTTCCTATGGTTTGATTATGCTAAAACAATTTTCTTTAGATATTGGTTATAGATTTGGTGTCCATTTTTAATCAAATGGAGCCAAATGATCTTTTATTCCTTGGCTTTATATTATCATGTGGTAAAACAAAATGACATATCAAACTATCAATGATTCTTTTTGTCATAAAGTTATAGAGAGTTATCTAGTATCAACAAGGGTCAAACGAAAACATCCTCTCTGTGATTTTTAATCTCATGGGTAAGGTTGCGTACACCGACCCCCATCCCTACCCTGCTTTTGCGGGAGTTTCCTCGGAAATATTGGATTATGACGATGATGATTGGTTTTAGATTTGTGGTAAAAAAGGATGATATTCATGATAATATAATCTTAATATCTTATTGTCAAATTTGTGCATTGTAGTGTAAAAACTTTTTACTAAAAAGAAAATAGAAAATTATTTAGGTCATCGATAAATTACTTTCTTTGTACATAAGGTTAATTAATTGTCATCTGCATTTTTACAAAGTAGCAATGCAGACAGATAATATGTCGCGCATCAACAATACCCATAATACATTGGTGCTGCAACGAGAATAATATACTGTACGATTCTTTAGTCAAAGTAGGGCTAAGAATTCTAGCCTAATTAAAGAGAAGAGTTTTAGTTCAATTAATTATGATTTTTTTGGTTTGAAATATGTTTTTTTTTCTTATGTTTTTTAGAAAAAGTAATAGAAATTTTGTTGTTTGCATGATATAAAAGGATGGCTGAATTAAAGATTAACAAAGAAATCCATGAATAAACAAGCAAATATCTTGTTTTCAGATCAGCATCCAACCAACCCATACCACAACACCTTGGTTGCAAGTGATGTGAGTATGTAAATTGAACACTTCCTATACAATAATTTGAGAGGAACATGCGTGACATATATAAATGAAAATGGCTTTGATAACCATCAGTTTCTAATTGTTGAGGCAGTTAATCTAAAAAAGTTTCTGAATTCTAGCATCTGTTGCCTTGAGAAATCAGCATCTCCTCAACATGGTGAACTTTTGGTGAACTAGGTGACCCTTTTAAGATGTCTATGGCAAGAATTCAGAACAATCTTTCTCCTGAAGAGACTCTGCAAAGATTTTCAGACAGTCTCACTACAATGCTACGTCTGCTTTTTGTAAGTAATCACTTCATTACTTTGTTCCATTTTTCATCTATCATTAAGCATGGTACAAGGACCAAAATTTGTGAAACACCAAAATTATTTCCTTTATGGTAATATTTTTACAAAATTAAGAATTTTAAACTATATAGTTCAATTCCATGGTATGTCGTAAGGAATAAAAGATGGGAAGCTTGTCATCATTATTTCAATAGCATTAGATAACATCATAACAAAATAATGCAGCAAAAACAAAGTGTCATATCGTTCTTTCAGATTCATGCCTATTATATTTCAGGATTTGGGAGATTTGATACAAACGGGTACTCTTCTATGGAAGCTCAAGCTTCTTAAGTCAGGTGCAGCCTATGCCAACTCTCGTCTTCATGCTGTACAAGCAGAAGTTCTACTTCTTGCCAGGTAATTTCATTTAGCAATGTCACACATTTGTTAGATTCCTAGTTTCTGTCGAATCACTCTTTATACGAAAATTTCACCCTAATAATGTTTTTTAATTTAGTGGAAATGAAAGCCTGCCACCAATTGGAGAAGCTGATCGACTTTATAAGAAGATGAAGAATTGCAAAGTTCGATATTTTAGAAACAGGAGTGATAAACTACTATTGGTACAGAATATCATTTTTTTGTTTGCACTTGTTAAATGTTCTAATACGTTGATTCTAATAAGTATGTAGCTATGCTTGAGAGTTTGTTATTTGTACCAGGCTACATACATCTACAAATATAGAGGCTGGAATATTTTGATTATCTAAAAAATTGGAGTTATGCGACTGATGCATTATTGTTTTACCTCCTGTCCAGTAAAATAATTCTGACGGCTCTATGACACTTCCACAGGAGGATGGCTTCAATATGCTAACTGTCATAAAAGGAGCCAGCATGTATCGTCATGGCAGACAACGAGATTTTGTGACCGATTTCTTGCCACCTACATTAAGTGAATTTAACAGAACATTTGGTAAAGATTACAAGTATGTATTAAAATTTTCAATGATCAGTTCTACTTTCATGTTCTAATTTATGCCTATGATTAAACTGATCAATAGCAAACTGAGACTTTCGCAGAGCATTTCACCATTTACTGAGCCCAGTCATGCTGTCTACTTTGAAGAATGGAAAAATTGTTCGTGGCCTTGCCGGTATTCCTGTTAAAGGTCCCGTTTTGTTTGTGGGTTATCATCAACTCTTGGCGATGGAGTTGACTTCATTGGTTGAAGAGTTTTTGAGAGAGAGAAAAGCAGTTGTTCGAACCGTGGCTCATTCTGTTTTTTTCGTTGGAAATTTTGATCCTCTGCGTCAGGAGCTGTCTCTGTTTGATATAGTGCCATTGTACGGAGGAGTGCCAGTTACTTCGACCAATACATATAAGTTGTTCCAGAGAAATGAATTTGTTCTCCTTTATCCAGGCGGCATTCGTGAAGCTCTACATAGGAAGGTGTGCATGAACTGAACATTTTATTCTACTTGTACAGAAGAATTTCATGTTCTTTATAACCATGCATATCTGCAGTTGTCTCGATCTATATTTATTCCACTGAACTTTGCAGGGTGAAGAATACCAGTTGTTTTGGCCAGATCAACCAGAATTTGTAAGAATGGCAGCAAAGTTTGGAGCTACTATCATTCCATTTGGTTGTGTAGGAGAAGACGACTTTCTACAGGTAGCCTTTGCACCTTTAATCGGAAGCAACATGATAGTTAAAAACTATATTTGTGCAAATTTTTTTATGATAAATAAAGCATTTATGCCTATTTTTATTACTTCCTCCAGTTCCATAATACTCGTCGTTTTAGGTTTGTCCTAAGTTAAAGGTTTAAAACTTTATCTATAAAAATCTTTTATACTATTTGGATTGTGTACACAAAAATCATACATATAAATTCGAGTTGAAAAATACTTTCACAATATTATATTTTCATGTATTTTATAAATATATTTCATTAGTAATTGATGGTCAAGTTGCATTTCGAAGACCGTGTCAATGTTTAAAACGACAAGTATTATGAAACTGGAGGGAGTAGAACGAATATATTCATGCATCCTTTGTTCTTTCCTGCAGGTACTTCTAGATTACAATGATCTAAAAAATATCCCTTATGTCCGAGAATTTATACAATCATTCAATGAAGATTGTCCAAGAGTAAGGTCAGATTTATATTATCCCTATCCATTTTTCCTTATGAAAAAAGAAAGAAACAATCAGGTCTTCCATGTCATATAATTACTTGCTCAACACAACGCATGATCAGCTATATATGGTGTGCACACTTTGTTTCAGGGATACTGTCGAAGGAGATGATGGAAATCAGGTCTTGCACCTTCCTGCTGTTCTCCCGAAAGTACCTGGTCGACTATACTTCCTATTCGGAAAACCGATAGAAATGGAAGGAAAGGACAGTGTCCTCAGGGACAGGGAGAATGCAAACGATGTATATGTTCATGTTAAATCGCAAGTGAAGAACATAATTTCTTATCTGAAGAAGAAGAGAGAGGAAGATCCTTACCGGAGTATCACGCAGCGCACATTGTACCAGGCAACTTGGGGTGCTTCTGCTCAAGTCCCGACTTTTGATCCGTGAAAATTGGGTATGAATATTTATCTGCGGGAATTTTTTAGGATGCACTAAAACTAGAAATTTTGTATGATCCAATGGCCAATGATCTCTTACCCCCTAGGATGAGTGTATTTGATCTAAACTGTGTGTATATTTGATCCAACGGTAATAGTGAAGTATTCTCTGGTGTACCGTGTAGGAGTATTGATACCTGAGATGGCGTGATTGTATTGGCGTTAACATGGATGTCAAAGATCATGAACAAATATTTTACAACAGTGATTATTGGGAAGTTGACTGTTGGCTTCAGTTCTATGTGCATTTTAAACAAGACAAACACTCATGATAGAATTATACAAAGTACCGATAGAGTATATGTAGAAACAAATGAAACCGCACATTCTTTGGTATATTCTGGAATGGTTTATGTTTTTGATAATACGAACACGATACTAGCAAGTCACTGGCCCTTGGATTTCTTCTTTGAACGAAAGGAGAAAATTCTAGCGTAAGATATATGGCTTCAACTCAGTGTTTTTGGGACTATCCAAACAACAAATTTGTGTGAAAAAGGTGCCACTTCCGAGGTCAAAGGCCACCCACCTGGGGAGACAACCTTGCGAGGAAGCTTAACCAAGAATCGAGTAAAAAGACATGGAAAGTTTTTTAAGATTCCGATTGAACTTGAGTTATAGCTGGTCTAGGGGCCCGGATCTTATACAACCAAATTACTTGACCAAGTTTGCCCTCGTAATTACGTCGAATCTTAAGAAAAAAGTGGTAATCCTACTCCTAGTTCTCCTATTTTCCCTTGGTCAGGTTGCTAAAGCAAGGGTCTGCTCGTCGTTTGCCCTCGCTTGTATTCCTTTTGCAGTCTTGGTACCTGAGAATAAAACAACTGTTCACTTTATCGGTCTCCACTTTGCCCTTGACCGTTGGTTGAGCCTTGCTTTGTCTCGTAGAGATAATAGTGGGATGCTTTTAGTTGGCGCGAAGCATCCTTGAATCCTAAGCTTCCTTTTGACCATTTGCCTTGGGCGGGAATCCCAAATCTCCCGCTCAACACAATGATTGACGTGTCGAACGCCCTAGAGCTACATTGCATGAGTCCTTGGCTTAGGACAGACTAGATGACATGTGGCACTCTAGGAAGGCCGCCACCCAGGACTTCGGCCTAGAATGGTCTCCGGGACACATGGCACTCTGAGAAGGTCTCCGCCTAGGACTTTGGCTCGGAAAGTTCTCTGGGACACGTGGTACCCCGGGATGGTCCCCGCACAGGGCCTCGGACCGAAGGGGTCTCTGGAACACGTTGCGCTCTAGGAAGGTCCCTGCATGAGGCTTCGCCCTGAGGGGGCCTCCGAAACACGTGGCCCTCCAGAAAGGTCCCCACGTTGGGCTTTGGCTCACAAGGGTCTTTGTGAGACATGGAGCTCTAGAATGGTTTGCGCGTGGGGCTTTGGCTTGGAGTGGACTCCGAGATACGTTGGGCATCTAGACGGTGCTTCGGGAAGTTCCCCACATAAGGCTTCGACCCGAAGGGTTCTTCGGAATACGTGGCACTCCGGAAAGGTCCTTGCACTGAGCTTTAGCCCATAGGGGTCTCCAGGATACGTGGTGCTTCAAAAAGGTTCACTCACTGGTCTTTGGTCCGAAAGGGATTCCAAGACATGTGGGGTATCTAGGATTGCCAGCATGAAGTCTTGTCCATTGGAGGAGTGGGAGCCATCCCTACAACATCTAGCCTAAGACAATTCCTGCTTAGTTATGGCGGTCGACAGAGGTAAGGCAGCCCCGACCTTCCCCCACGCCCCTATTACTAACGTTGGTGTTAGAGCCTAGGCTACAAGACTCAACCTAAGTATCTATTTTATTATAGAAATTACTTTAGAACATTTCTTACTTTTTTGTCTCCTATCTCTTCTTACCATATACTCTTATTTTCAATCTTGACTTTTCCCTATCTATTTTCTTCTTACATATCAACTAGATTTGTTTCTCAGTTCTCCCCAGTATCAATATTTTTTTTTATCATTTATAGTCCTATCTTTAGAGACTGAAATCGCAACACGTTGGCAAGCCGAAGGGAGTCTTTCGGAAGAATAAGAACAAGATTAGTAGTGATTAAGTCTAAAGAACACTTTTCGTATAACCGTATTAGACGATATTTGATTTTCGAATTGAATTTCAGATAGGGTGCATTGACCTAGTGTAGAGACACGATATCGAATCAAGCCCCAACCATGCTTTACCTGTTCAAGTCATTGGATCACATAACTACACAAACATACAGCTTTTGGATCACAACCATAAGCGCATAAAACCGTTACATTAAAGTACTCGCCAACATGGTGTTATTACAATAAGTCTCGGGTACTACGGCCTTTACATATCATTGCAGCGAAAGTCTTCAATCACATTATTCAAATAAAAACCAGTAAAACACGAGCGCTTTAGAGGTAGTATGCATGGTACGCGCCCTGTTTAGGCTTTGGGAGCCATCAAGAATCGCATGCACCAATTTGACATTATTGTTAATTCAACAGTATTGCCGTAAGAGTTGCTGTAGAACATCCAGCTGCATCGAACGCCATTGAGCCGCGCAAGGGGTAACATAAATGGCGGATCGAGAATCAGAGGCACGAATCATCACTTCAATTCTTGCCACTGCCTGGAGGTACTTAGATAAATGTTCGGGAAAGGAAACCGAGCTTCTTGTTCATCTTGGATAGCATGCATCTAATGCTTACATTAGGCATGAACATAAGGCTCGATGTTTTGCTACATGCTTAGTGCAGGTCGCGCTCCCTTCGTTATCCATGTAAAAAAAAAACTTGTTGTTTTGAACATCGACACGATCAATCTAAAATGAAACTTTGATCACTAGCTAGTTATTGTTTTAATTTCTTTATAAGCTCCCATAAATTTATGATATTATGAAAGAATTTTTAAGATGAATCTATGCATACGGTCTTCAAATGCTCCTTCTAAGTATTTTTTTAAGGTGAATCTATGCATACAGTCTTCAAATGCTCGTTCTAAATAGTTCAAAAATAAATCCATATATAAAGATTAAATACTCACTAGTGCAAAAAAGTACATTTGTGCTGTCGATGATTGAGATATTGATCTCAAGTCAACTAAGGTTCTTTAAAAAAGGGAGATGGAAGACCTGCCGAGCAACGCGAATAGCAATCAACGAGCAACAGGGAGACACAAGGTTTTATCCTTGTTCGGGCCTCTCCGAGGAGATAACAACCCTACGTCCAGCCTTTCTTTATATCAAAGAGGATTACAAGGTGGAAAGCTCGACGAGATGAACAAGTCGCGGCGAGATTATATGTGTACAGAAAGTATTATGCGATCTTCTGGTAAGCGCTGATCTTCTGGCCCCTCTACACGCCGTAGGGGCTCTGTTTATATAGTGTTGAACAACCGACCTACTTAGGGATAATTGGGCCGAGCTAACTACGAGATCGTAACGAACTCAATACATGCCAAATACATCCCGAGGTAGATAAGGAAAACTCCAATTCTTGGGGATCATGACGTCTGTTCCAATCCGGGAAACTACGTCCGGGTCTTCACGTAGCCGTGCAAAACTCTTGTTCGAGTCGGACTCAAACACGAATCCTACGCCATTACGCACCGTGCCAACCAGGAAGCTGTTCGGCAGGATGCATATGGGCCTGATAGAACCTTCTAGAGAGCTAAGCCCTAGTAGGCTGTTCGATTGGGCCGCCAGGGAGTGGGCCATGGCAATGGACCGTAATTTTACCCCCCACAGCTAGCCCCCGAGACTCAAGTGGAAGGACTCACTAGAGTGGGGTCTTCCTCTTGAGACTCCAAGTCACGAAGAGGGAAATTTTGCTGCTATAAAGACGTGTAACAGGCGACCGAACAGGCTATGGTCCGACTAAACAAGACTCGTTCGGGACCGAGCAAACCCGATCAGTGCCGAGCAACCCTGTTGCGTCGAACAGGGAACAACATTTGTCTGAGCAGAGCTCTCAGCCCTCAGTGCAAACACTGGAAAAAGTAACCGTTGGCAGATCTCAACGGTAACTTCTGCTGCGCAGTCAGAATGGGCAACCATTTTTACCTAGCCATTGCAGTAAAAACTAGCCGTTTTGTAGCAAAAAACCATCGTAGAGCTGCTCGTCTGGGACTATAAAGAGCCCCCGAACCGCTCGCGGCTCGCCACTTTCACTTTCGCGCACTTCTCCTTCTCGAGCCCTTTTCCAATCGCGCAGACATCAACAGCCTCAACATCTGGAGGCTGCCCGAGGAGGAGGAATCACCGGAACCGCTCGAGGACGAGTTCGTCAACTTCGAGCAGTTCGCGATGTTTGGGCTTAGATCTCCCGAAAGCGATTTCGTGGAGGCCTTTCTGAACATTAGCGGGCTAGAGGTCGCGAACCTCAACCCTAACTCTTTCTTGTAGATGGCAGTCTTCGCACACCTGTGCGAGGGCTACCTTGGAGTAGATCCATCGGTGGGGCTGTTCCTTCACTATTACACAGTGACGAGGAGCAGCTCCGCCGCTTTGGCGCTCGGGTGCTACTACCTCAAGCTCCGGGCTACCGCCGACGACGCACCCTATCCTCGCCCACCACTGCTCGACTCGATGGGGCCGTGGTGGATGAGGTGGCTCTACACCAGAAGGAGCAGCGACAGCAAGCTCGTCTTTACCGGAAAAGCTCCGGCGAAGGGAACTCCGATGCCGCGGTCGGAGCCGAGCGGCGAGGAGTGGTATCTCACTCGGAAAATCGCCTCTCTCGTGGGCCTCGGGCTCACGGGCAGCGAGATAATCCGGGACTTCGTGGCGAACAAGATCTGTTCGCTGTGGAAGAGATCCTACCCCTTCTACAAGATAGAAGGCTGGGAGGACATCACCAGGGAGAGCACGGGTAAGTTCCTCAGACACTTAACCGTTCATTGGTGATTCATCCGAATAGGAACTAACGATTTCTTCTGCTTGGGCAGTGAAATCAACCGACGCATGGGTGACCGAGCAGGTAGACACCATGCTGAAGGCTGCCAGGAAGGACAGTGAGGTCACTGGCGAGGTGGCCTATACGTGTCCGAGAAACGTGCTCGCCCGCACGTCCGAGGTAAGTTACTTAGACCCCGTTCGGTCTGCGAGATTCACACGATTAAGGCACAATAACATTCGCTTCCCAAACCTGCAGGAGGACCAGCTCATCATCGACGGGATTGTCGAAGAGCTCTCCGGGTCAGAGAAGGAGGAAGCGAGGAAGGGGAACGCCAAGGTGGCCGTGAAGCCCAAGGTGGCCGCCGAGCCGACGCGGAGCTCGCCGCGTCACGGCGGCCGCCAGCCCTCAAGGAAGCCCTCTGCGGCAACGAAACGCGCCGAGCAAACCAAGCACGCGCGCGGCCAGCCAAGTGGGAAACGCCCAAGCCCGTCCCTCCTCACCGAGCAAAGCAACGATGAGGTACGGAACCTGACCCTATGGCTTACACGCTACGCGCAAGCTCACCCGGGCCATATGGAACAGCTGCAACAGGTCGCCGAGCAGAGGAGGCTTGAGGAGAAGGTAGCGCGCAAGGAATCTCTTCTTGCGTGGCGCAGGAAAAGTGCTCAGCTCAGCAGAGAGCTGAGTTTGTTTCGAATACTGAAACTTGGGTTTCATACTCGTTAAACTTTGCCGAATTGTCAAGTTTCATCAAGTTTTAACAAGTTTCATCCATGTTTCTTCAAGTTTCATCAGGTCAATCCAAGTTTCATCAAGTTTCAATAGGTTTCATCTAAGTTTCATCAGGTTACATCGAAGTTTCATCGGCACATGGACAAGTTTCATCAGCACACGGCCAAGTTTCGGTAGTATAGGTGTAAGTTTTATAAGTGCCTTCTCATAGGTTCACATAAATAAAAAATGAAAAAGTGGAAAAATCAAAAAATTTAAAAAGTATTTAAAATGGGTTGCTCTCGATTTTAGAAGAATTATGAAATTTATTTCATATATTTTAAACACTGTTTGAATTTTATACAAAAATTAGAAGTTTAATTGAAAAATTGATCAACTGCCAGCTAACAACTCCACCTGGAACGCGGGGAACGCAGAAGCACAGCAGCGCTCAGATCCGCGCGGTGCCGTAGATCCAACGGCCTAGGCTGGTCCGGCCCGCGCGCCACGCCGTAAACCTTCCTTTCTCTTCCCTCTTTGATCTGGACTAATTTATCTCGTTTCGCGTATATTTTATTTGCTCATGAGTCGGCCTGCCCCTTTCTTTGTCTCCATGTAAAGCCCGGCTGCGATCAACTGTCGGACCGGCCCATACATCGCCCCATTTTTCTTTTCTTTTCTTTTTTATTTCTGTTCACCAACTGATCCGATCCGTCTACCCTTTCTAGGCCAGCTTGCTAGGGTGGCCAGAACAGTTATCCAACTAACCGAACCAATCACACCTTTGACCAGACCTGGCCAACGGGCTGGCCCGGTTCAGCACGGTTTGGATTCAGGCAGGCTCGGTTCGTTTGGCCCGGTTTGGTTTTCGGCTCGGTTACTATGCGAATTGGCTCAAACGAACCAACGTACCTAGAGCTAAGCCTAGGTTCGGTTCGCTGGCTGAACCGAACGAATAGGGTTGGCCCAGATTCGTTTAGCGCGTGTTGGTGCGGTTTGGCCCGTTTTCGTGTGATATGTTAAAACATCAGTAAAGTATGAGAAATTCAGAAATGTGAACAATAATTCATGTAAATAATTTAAAAAACAAATATATATGGACAAATATTTAAAATGCATTGCATAACTTTTTTATTAATGTGGATTTACATGGCTGCCTCGTTAAAAACTATGCCAAGTAAAAAATTCAAAGTTGAGAAAACCTTGTCAAAGAAAAAAGAGTCCAGTGTAAAGCTCTACAATACAAGCATAAAAAATTTTGGGGCCTTTTTCAATCTTCATCAAGCTCGCCAACAGCTCCGCGTGATGCCTGTATAGTCGGGCGAGTTGCACTGCCCGAAGAGCTTGAAGTGCCCAAAGCAAAACAATATAATAATGGAACATCTCTCTAGTATTTTAACTATTTAGCTTTAATATGGCTAACTGCATCAAATAAAATAGGATCATTTTCAAACATGTTTTACTGATTAGCAATGTGATAAATGGACATAATAATAGAAGAAGATGTAGACTCATACACAGTAGAAGCACTGAGATAGCTCATAAAAAATCACTAGAAATGAATGTAAATGAGTAAATACCTATGAAACATGTGGAGTCAAAAGTGGCGTTTCATCTTAAGTTGGATACCGGGTGTTATAAAAACTTCAAAAACCTATCTATATGGTAATATGTGCTGCAACATAAGATAGGTGGAATTCCACCTAATAGGCATGTATAGGCCAAATTTCCTGGGCTGAATAGATGATGCACAACAATAGTTGTTCCATACAGCAATCCTTGTATTAGAACTATTTAAAAATGAGATGTCATCCCGAATAACCTTAAGATAAGGTTGCAATCATTTCAAACCACATTTTATAATTAAATTAATAATATGACATGCACAACGTTGATGCATTAAAAAATATTCAGCATACGTGAATAACACAGGTTTTAAAATATTCATGTCACTAGTATTAACAGATGCATTATTCATGGTAATAGCAAAAATTTTATTAGTTATTTCAAATTCTTGAACAACATTCATAATGCATTCAACAATATTCTCGCCTGTGTGATTAACATCAATAAGAAGAGGAGCAATTATTCTTTTTTCTAACTGTCAGTTTTGGTTAACACAATGAGCAACAACACTTAAATAATCTTCTCTAGCCCTACCAGCCCTGATGTCCGAGGCTAACGAAACATAAAATGTGCATGTTTTAAATTATTTTTTTAATTTTAACTTGTTGGCAGTATACAATTTTTTCAAATCTCTAGTCGTTTTTTGACGAGAAACACTATTATACCTAGGATGATCAGCAGTTTCAATATATTGTTCGAAAACAGGAGAATCACCAAAGTCTAAAGGTAAATCTTTAAAAGCAATTAGTTGACACAATGCCTTCCTAGCTACCTTGGGATTATACTCCTAGTTACTTATTGAACTATCAGGGTTGTAGCTCAACTGTTGTTGCCTCATTAGAATTCCTTTCTTTTTTTACACGCCGCAGCATGCCAATTCAGATGTCCCGTACCCGAGCTCGTCGCCGCCGATAAATCCTATCCACAAATTTTACATTTAGCACCATACCTCACGAGCTTGTCATGCACAAGGTGCTTCAACTCTTGGTGCAGTCAAGCCTGCTTCGATCTGACGGTATCGGAGCCAGAAGCACAAGTTGAACCAGATTCGTTACCATAGGGATGATGCTCAGTTCCTTGAGTTTTTGTTTCTTGAATCGGATCCGGTAGATTTTGACCAATTGGTTCGTAGCCTATAGTCTTAATTCGAACTGGCTAAGGTGAAATTCGTCGTATGAAGATCTACCATCAGCCATTTCGAGAAGCTATTATACAAGAAATAACAAACAAGCAATTAATTCTATCTATTGTACATGAAAAAACAAATCAAACATAAAAGTATATAACCCAAATACGCATATGGAAATATAAAAACCTCATCGGACACACTTACAAAGCTGGCCAATTTTTTGTAAAACATTTCAAATTTGCCTAAATTTGCGAAGAATTCGCACAAATTCTAGATCACAAGTCGCAAATCACAATGCACAGAACGAACTTAAGAGAATGGGTTTGCAAGTATGGCTGGCTGATAAGGGGTGGGTGCCTATTTATAGGATGAAAACCCGGGATTTTTTTAACTCATTTCCTAAATTTTATTTATTTTTTATGCCTCAAATGTCTATAAACGGCTATATTTGAAAAAGCGAACCAAACGAACCAACCGAACCGAGCCGCCCATATTTTCAAACCAGGAACGCCACGTGGCGTCGGGCGATAGGCTGGGGCAGCGGCTAGGTGGGAACAGGCCCGGGCAGCGACACGCCGAGCGAGGGTCACCCGGTTCGGCCCATTTGATTCGGCCCATTTGGCCAGCTCTACCTTTGGCCTCCTTTAGCTTGACCTATAGTGTAGGGATGGCAGAAACCCATGGGTATGGGTACCCATGGGTATCCGACCCGATAGGCATGGGTATGGGTCGCAACCTATACCCATGGGTTTTTCCTATTCGGGTACGGGTTCAATTTCGTACCCATGGGTACACTTGGTTTACCCCAATTGTTAACTGACATGTGGGTCCATCCATTTATTTACATATATTAGAGAAGCAAGAAACCCTAGCCACACATAGTTAGTCGCTGTGGACTACATGGGCCCCGGGTATCCTCTAGAAGTCCAATAAGGGAGCAGATGGGGGGCGAGCCAAGTCGGCTGAACAAGGATAGAGACCACTCGGGTTACACGCGCCTTGAGCCCCAAGGAAGGACCCGAGGATATGATCTATCTCCATGTAATTAGAAGATCAACACATGCATGACATGTAACAGCATAACAGAATTAGCCGTCATATACCACGTGTTATCCTGTAACTCTATCTCCCCCTACACTATATAAAGGGAGGGGGTAGAAGCCATCGGCACGACGAATCATCATATAGAATCACCACATAGCATCATCTTGCATCCCACATCTTGATCAAACATAATCCCAGAGCATAGGAAGGGTATTACCTTTGTTGAGGGCCTGAACCTATATAAACCCCTGTCTTGTGCTACCATCTAGCCTAGTGCTTGCTAACGCCCCCTCGTATAAATTCATTGCCGACGGTAACCCCTAGTTAACCATCAGTCGACAGTTGGCGCGCCAGGTAGGGGGCAGCATCAAGATCATCTCTCAAGCTAGATGGCATCTTGGAGATCGCCGCATGTCACCATGAAGCTGGGGCAGACTCTTCGCTTCGGCACCTTGGACTTCATCGCCGACGGTGTTGGCAATCTTCACCTCTCTCCCCCTGGAGAGATCTATTCGCAAGAAGGCGCGCGCAATCAATGTGACCCATTGCCCTTTGGCTTGGAGAATTTAGCAAGCGCCTTCAGCGGATTGACCCCCTCGCTGTTCACCTTCGCACCTCTTCCCGAGGAAGACGAAAAAGGACTCGGCGGGCTCAGCCACATGGGCGTGGATTATGTTCCGCCCAGCAACAATTCAGTGCCTTCGACTGGATTTCCCTCCGGACTCAAGAGCTTCGATGCGGCCTCCGTACGGATCTCATCTGAGATTTGGATAGGAGATAACCAGTCGGCGAGCACGACAGGTCCACTCGGATCAGATCCAGCCATGTTCGTGGGTCTCATCAACGCTGGCCAACCCATTGGACAGAGCGAACAAGTCAGCCTCTTTGTTTCTGACTCTGAGTCTGATGAGAGCGCTGAGGTCCGTAACTACCGGGAAGTTTTTGTCCTTGGCACGGGGGATAATCACTCTTCTTCTCCGATTGTTGCCTATGAGGACACCGCCACTAACACGGCGAACCCGGATCCACGCCGAGTGGAGGACCAAGATCGCATACGTCAGCTTCGCGCCCGCGGCCGTGACGTCCAGAACAAGCTTCGTGCGGTAAAGCTAAGGGACCAGGAGGTCTACACAACTCCCTAGGCAAACGTCATCGCTTCGCAGACTCTTCTCATGACCATCGCACCACAACTTCCTGAAGGCAGCCCGTTCGCGCAGACCATCGCTCGAGCGACGGCCATGTTGGAGATGGCGGCCATTCAGCAGAACGAGGCAATCCCTACTCTGACTGCTTCGGCTCGTAGCCATTCTACGCGTAATCGGAATCGGGCTCGCGCCTCTGCAACTGGCGGTTCCCACCAGTCGCCAGCCCATGATCTTCGTCAAGACATTGAAGCCAAGCGGCGGGAGCGCAGTAACGGCGAGCGGAACTCTCGTAGCCATCGCATTGATGACCAGGCCAAGAGCACGGCCAGTCGGCGCGACCACCGTCACGAGCATTACCAAGGCCCGCGCTGGGAGCATCGCAGCAGATCCCCGAGGCGGAGGCGGCCACGACCGTTGGAGGGGATTCAGGCCTTCAGCCCGGATCTTCGCCGAGTGGTTTGGCCGGATGGTTTTAACCTCAAAGGCATCGACAAGTTCGATGGCGAGAGGGATCCAAAGAACTGGCTGCAGGTTTACGCCTTAGCAGTCAGCGCGGCAGGAGGTGATCAGAACGTCATGGCTAATAATAGTGTTTCTCCAAAAGAAAACTCTGTTGTTCCGCGCCTTGGACTAACC